>JASCZI010271947.1:77390-92949 GCA_036250425.1 Stylosanthes scabra
TGCACTTAATCGAACATGTTTGAATTTAATTACTTCTTTTTATAGCGTTATGCCCGTGCAAAGCACGGGCTATGTAAACTAGTAGAATACATATGCTTATTTTCTTTTGTGTGAGATAGGTTAATAAATTTTTTATATTCAAAAAATATAATTTTATTAATTATAAATAAATATCATATAATTTATCATTAAAATTATTTTTTTTATCTTCTAATTACTATAAAAAATTACTGATATTTATAATTACTAATAAATAAATATATTTATAAATGTTGTAACATGAATTTTTTTATATTATAAAATTTTATTTGTTTATCATTAAAAATATTAATTAGAAAAAATGATAAATATGTTTTTGATCTTTTTAAAATTGTACAAATGTACTCTTATGTTTATGAAACATACAACCGTTCTTGACCTTTGAATAAACAATATAATAATGCCTCTCTGTAAGTTTAACTCTTCTAATTATAAAAAAAAAAACAAGAGTGAGAACGTGAAAAAAGAGAATAAATGAGCCAAAATAGAAAGTAAAAGAAGAAGAAGATGGTCTTACAATTTGTTTAGTTAAACTTACGGAAATGTGTCATCGTATGCTTTATTCGAATATTAGGAATTATTGTGTATTTTATAAACGTTAGGAGTATATTTACATAATTTTTAAAAGATGAGGGGCACATTTATCCTTTATCCTATTTATTATTTTTATTAAATATTTTTTGTTAATTTTTTAAATAAAATTTTAGATAAGTTTCATTTCTATTTATAATAAAAGACATACATATTGGAGAAAAATTAAAAAAATTGGGTTTATCTAACAATGTGTCCTTATAGCACATTATAAACTTATTATTAGTAGAAAATTTTAAATTTTTTTAATAAATGCAAAAAATGTTTTGAAAACTTAAATTTAAGTAATTTTAATAAGCATATTTTCAATTTATAATGTTAACATGTTTTTAAAATACAAAATAAATAAATTTAAATAATAAAAAGTTTAATTTTAATGTACTGTGTAAAATATTTTACAATATCTTATAATCACATCTATTTTTTGGATGATTAATTATGTGATCAATGAAAAAAGGAAATTATTTTTATGACATGACGTTACGTAATTAAATATACGTGTAAGATATATTTACAAAAATTAAATTTAATAATGAATTAAAAAATAAAAATTTATATGAAAATAAGTAAACAACCAACATTAATAATAAGAAAAAAAAAACAACATTAATAAATAATAATAGAGGGCACAACTTTTAACGCGCTTCTGTTATGCAGTATGCATTATGTTGATATGATGCACGGTACACTCATAGTATATCAGCCACACATTTACCCCTCTTCATACTCTTCACCAGTTCCTCTCTCCACCAGAGAACTGTCCTTTGTTTTTTGGACATGAGGGCGCCGCATGTTAAAACTTAAAACTCACCACATTGCAGAAGAGTCTGGAAAGTGGAAACTCTACGCAAAGATCAACAGGGCAAAAAAATAATAAAAAATAAAAACCCTTCAGAGTTAACAAACCCGAGTAATCTACCCCGGTACCCCCTTCACCCCTTCTTTCCCAAGCCCTAATCACACTGAACCGTGAGAGAAAATGGTGGTGGTGATAGAGCAGCAAGAGACTGAGGATCGAAACGCAAATCTTTCCAACGCGGCTTCTGGCTACGACGCTTCCGACGGCTTTGAAACAGCCAGCGACACCGACCTCCGCAGCGACACCGAAGGCGATGACGGTGTGGGTAGCAGCCGTGAAGAAGAGGATCATCCTGATCAACAGCACGAGCAACCGCAACAGCAACATCAACAGCAGCAGCTGAAGACTGAGCAGCCGGAGCCGGAGCAGAGTGTTTCTCCAAGTAATGGTTCCTCCGGTGATCCCTTGATCAATGAGGAATTGGAGCAGGTTTGGTTTTCAAAATTTTAGGGTTTTGATAAATTTGCCCTTAATTGGGTTTTTTTTTTAAAATGTGATCATGTTCTAATTAATGTTTCTTAGTTTCATTTTCTATTGTATTTTATTAGCTTGCTGGTATTAAAAAGATTCATAATAAAAATTTCCTGATTCGTTATTTTAATGGAGTGGTTTGATTTAATGGAGTGGTTTGATGTTATTAGGTTGCATAGTAATAACATGTATAGTCTCTAGCTTTTGTTTAAGTGGCTAAACAGACTAATTATCTTCAGACTATGATTATAAAGTTGCTGAACCAAAATATTCTTTGAACTGATAAATAATGGTCCTGTGTTCTCAATTGGACCATTTGATGTGGTATTCAAAACATGCATATTCATTTTAAGGTTAAAAATACACAAAATAGTGCTGATGTCACACGCTGCAGAAATTATTGGTTCAAGCAAATGAAGCAAAGACAGAAGGGAACAAGCTTTTTGTGGATGGGAATTATGAGGAAGCATTATCCCAGTATGAACATGCTCTACAAGTTGCACCTGACAGGCCTTCATCGGTTGAAATACGCTCAATATGCTATGCAAACCGTGCTGCATGCTTTCAGAAACTGGTATGGTGTTCTTTCTTGTTGTTAATGAGAATATAATTTGTCAGCACCTGTCCCTATTAATTGTTCTGTTCTGTTCAAGTAAATCAGATGGACTATTTATCTGTAGTGGTCCGTGTGTTATGCCTACTAATGTTGGAAGAGTATAATTAGGTGCTTTTTATGGTTATTATTTAGGCAGTTAATTTGTCTTCACTTTTTAATTTAAAAGTTGTCATACAGAAGAGGGAATGTTTAATTCTGGAAAATAAAAAACTATATCTGCATTTAAGAAATTGGCATTCTTCCAACTGCTTAAAAGGCTGAAGGACAGAAAGGAGAAGCTTATGCTTAGTCCTCTCTCATTACCAGGTTAAATTGGCACCCAACCATAATTGCTTTGGCATGTTCTAAAAATAATTAAAGATTGTGCAAAGGTAATAGTGTTTGTTTAACAAAATTGTGTCTTAAACCAAACAGATCCTTGAGTATTTAACTATTTATTGATTATTGATGTGCATTGGCCTGGTGCCTTGTAAGACTTACAAATTTGAGGCTATTTACTAATTAAATATAAGTTAGACTAGTGTATACATATTTATTACTTCCATAATGCAATTAGTATGAACAAAATATGAATCAAACTTGCTTCAACTAAGAGGCCTGCCTTAAAGTGAAAAGATAACGTGGGAGCTTGCAAACTAGATACCTCGTGCATCAATCAGAGGGGTCATTTTTGGCAAGCTAGAGCCTATGCTTTTAAGTGTGGTTCAACTCATTCGTACCTTTGTTTCGATTTACCAATCATAGATTTTGGCATTCAAGTCATTTTAATCATAGATAAAGCTGCTATGAAATATTGCATCATATTGATCCCCTTTTATATTTGAAAATGATTGAGCAAAGAACCTGATTTCCTTTGTGTTATGCTTAATATATCCCAGGGAAAATATGACAACACGGTTAAAGAATGCACAAAAGCATTAGAACTGAATCCGGTGTACATTAAAGCTTTAGTAAGAAGAGGAGAAGCTCATGAAAAGCTTGAACATTTCGAAGAGGCCATTGCTGGTATGCTCAGATTTTATATTAGAGCTTATTATACTTACTGCACATCTGACACCTGGCATTCCTTTTGTTCAGGAAATTATGTTGACATCCGTTACCTTTTCTTACTTTCTTTGAGAAATGTATTTTTTCTTTCTTCTTTAAGCAGGAATCAAACTTTTATTCTTTTTGGTACAGTGAGGGGTTAGGTGTAGTTTCTCAAACTTTAAAGGTGCTGCTGTTAGGTGGTATTTGCTAACCTAGGGAAAGTCAGTATGAGGATTATTCATTATTGTTGGCTCTTAATGAAGAAGTACATGTTTTGCATACTGATGCAATTCAGATTTTTTTCTTTTTCGCTTTATTGAGTTAATTTTTTCACTTCTCTATTTTTAGTTATTTTTTAAAATATTAATTGACAGATATGAAAAAGATCTTAGAAAATGATCCCTCAAATGATCAAGCTAGGAAGGCCATTCGACGACTTGAGCCGCTTGCTGCAGAAAAGCGGGAAAAGATGAAGGAAGAGATGATGGGCAAGTTTCTGTTTTCATCTTTATCTTGGATTTTAATTATATTTGCATTGCATTGTGTACTTCGCATAGAATAGTGCATGATCATATGCTGTCCTTACATTACCTTGATCCTTCTGTTATGCATGTGTGTATAATTCTTACCCAAATATGATTCTCTTTTCTTCTTGCTGCTGCAAAACTATCATCAATGATGGAAAACATCCTGTTTCAGTTGCTGTTTATTTATTGTCATATTTTTTTCATCCTTAAGATTTACTTGCTATCTTGTGGTTCAACGGCAAAGTCCATATGTTGTTTAGTCAGATGAAATCTTTTCTGAAAGAAATTATTTTATAAGGAATTTATGGATGTCTTATTATGATAATTCTAAGCATGGGATACCTAGGTGATAGAAAGATATACTAATTATTTTTTAGTCATGTATGCAACATGGTGTGTTGAGAGATTGCATTTTATCTTGTAGATAAGTAGATATAAATTGTGTTTCCTGACAGTTTAGACTAGTATGCTCTGTTAGTTGTAATGGGGACCAGCATAGAGTTGGCATTTGTTAATTGGGATTTGGGAATCTTGTAGTTGGAGGAGAAACTTTAGGATTGTCTAATTATATAATTTTTTTTTTAATCTTCAATTGCAGTCTTTGGTGCTTGATTTATTTATCTTCCTTGTTTCACTTTTATGTTAAACCTATTATCTGCTGCTTTACCTCTTGACAGAGGCTTAGAGCAAAGTCTTATCTTCAATTGTGAATATTTTCTATGAACATTCAATTCAAGTAATCCTGTATGATTTGCTATCTTAATTTTATTTGCACTGAAATAGTGTTTCTTGATGCAGCAAAACTAAAAGAAATGGGAAATTCTGTCTTGGGCCGTTTTGGGATGAGTGTTGATAACTTCAAAGCAGTTAAAGATCCAAACACTGGTTCATATTCCATCTCATTCCAGCGTTAAGTGTGGCTGAACAAAGTCATAATAGCATTAAGCCAGAAAGACGCGGTCTAGAATGACGCAGGTTTGGGGCTTCACTGTGCATGCAGGACATTGAGAGAAGTTGAATATTCTTAAAGGAGTTTAGATCATCTAAAGTAAAAGTTTGTAAAGTGGGGAAAATTAGAGGTTTTGATTATTTTAGAACTCATTTTCAATGGAAGTTATTGATGGAAAGGTGATTAAGATTAACTTCTTGCTTTCATTCACACTTTACAAAGAATATGTGAATTTCATCATAAAGAACATTTGATGATTTATTTTGTTCATCCTAAAAGGAAATTGATAATGAATAAATCTGTGATAATCAATTTTGATTTTTAACCTGTATTAAGGTTTCAAAATGCATCATGATTATTACCTTTCATATCACCTCTTTTTCACTCACCTAATAAATTTTCATCTCCTATTTTTATTTCAGTGGTTCTAAGCAATGGCCTCGTTGTATTGTCAATTACTTTATGTCATAGTGTAGAAGATGATGGAACTACGTCATTATGACATTTTTTTTTCTTAGACACCTTGGAATTCTGGGTTATTTCATTATGACATTTTTTTCTTAGGCACCTTGGAATTCTGGTTATTTAAGGTAGTGAACAAGTTGAACATTGTTTGAATCATGAGGAAGTGCAAACATAACAGATAATTATGGGAATATTTAAGTGTTTTGGGTTTTTTTACTGCTGCCTTCCGACACGGTTTCGTTCATTGTGTACTTAGTCATGTTAAGTCATGCAGATAATATAAATTGTGTCTTTGAACTATAGTAATATGTATATAATGAGCCATATCATTTGATAATATCTGAGTTTCTGTCATATACTAGATGAAAAATGAAATTATTCATGTGTGATTGAATGTGTACCAAAAAAAAAAGGTGTGAATGTTAATTTGAAATATGATTCATTGTTCTGAAAAATGGAATTGTTTTCCCAAGACAGTCATTTTCCTCTAAGAAAAAAAAGCCAATTCAGCAAAACCCTCACAGGCCAGAGGCCACAGCTCTCATCCTATAAAAGGAAGTTTACAAATGAAGAGACAAATCAAGCTCTTGATATTTCCGTTCCCCTTTGGTCCGTGTCTCGAGGTTTTGAGTGTCACTCTTCGGCAATGATATTTGTTGAGGTGTTTCAACACTGTTGAAGCCACTGCTTCTTCTAAGGCTTCTTTGCCAACCGCCGAATCTTCTCTCATCAATACCCTCACTTAATCGGTAAGGAAGCACAGCATTATTTCCAACAAATCGTTGTGAAATATGGTGGTAAGGAAGCACAGCATCATTTCCAATAAATCCTTGTGAAATATGGTGGTGGCTTGGAAAATACGTGAGATTCGTCGCGTGTTCAGAGATCAACGTTGAAGGGAAAACTGTAGGAGCCGTTGTCAGAGAAGAAGCAAATAGAAGATGTGAGTACTCAGCAGAAGCCTTCTTGGCGTTTCTTGCGGTTATTCTCTCTTTCCTGTGAGCATTTTGGTGTCCCCCTAAAGCTTGAGAACTGTAGAAAGTTCTTGAGCAGTATAGGCATGGAAACACTCTTGATATTGCTGCATCTTCTTCTTCTTGGCTCTCCTCCACTCTCATAACCGTTTCCTCAACTGCTTCCATCTCTATATTCTGGTTCGTACACAAAAACTCGATTACTAAATTTGTTATTACCTACATAGAATACATGTTATATATTAAAAATGAGTTTAAAAATACATGTACTTGTATACAAATGCTAATTTGATGTCTGGCTTTTCATGTCCATGAAATATTTTTGTTTGTCCATTATTGAAAAGGAAACAAGAAACTGCTCTTAAGAAAAAAGAAATAGAAGATTAAAAGCTTGATAGTTTACCTGAGGAAATGTGATAGTGTGATACTGGTGGTTTAACTGCAAGACAAGACAGAATAAAAGTGGGAGAAAGTGATATAAGAGGAGTGAGACTTTGGATGTTGGAGTTTGAACTGAACAAAGAATTGAATGAAGAGTCCAGAAAAAGTGTTTTCAAAGAATTGGAAAGTGTTGAAATGTGTATCAACAGTAGTGCATTAAATGTAGCGCACGAGACTGAGACTTGGAGTTTGGAAATGGAAGAGAGATAAGAAAATGAGGGAGATGGTGATGATAACTGATAAGAAATACTACTTCCTCTGAACTTTTTTGTCATTTTGTTTGCTCTAAAATTATTAATTAAGAAGCTTAAAGACCAGATTTCGGTTCCTTCATTTAGACTTTAGACTAAAGTTATGAGAAAATAACATAAACTTCTCATTAATTGCACTAGAATGTATTTATTATCTAATACATCTTAACACTAAAATTACATGAAGAAAAACAAAGTCTTTTCGAATTCAGTAAAATATTCTTTACATAAATCGGATGATATCAATGTCTTTTGTTATTTACCATATTTAAATTAAGCGTATTTACACTTAAATTATTTTAATTAGAATATTCAATCAATTTAATAACCATGATGGGAACTAAGGCTGAGGTAGTTAAAATTTACATGGTAGTTGTAGTCAAAGTTTACCTGAAAATTACTGAAAATCATGGACGGCAGCACCGGCCAATCAAAATCAGAGAGATGTCAGAGTTAGTGCAGTCAATTAAAATGATCAAGTTTTCATTATATTTATGTATGTATTTTCTGGGATTCAGTGTTAGTAGCTTAGATAGTCAATGGTTTTTTCTTTCGGTTGATCCCATACGAAGAGGTTATGGGTGCAACTGTACCCATGCACTGTCAACTCTGCTTCTCACATACTCCCTTCAGCATAATACTCTGAGGATTCATGTCGTTTTCCAATTCCAAAATGCACTCATACCTACTTTCACATGTGATCTTCACAACGCTATTTAAATCATCTGTCAGTATGAACATTACAATAACTCAGTTTTTTGTTTTTCAATTGTCAATTCCATACATGATAATACCGTGATTGAGGGATACCCCGCCCTCTAATTTTGGAGTCATAATTGTAAGAAAAAGTTCATATGCATAACTTTAAGGTATTTAGGTTTTGATGAATGAAAATAATAAGATTTGACAATTTGCACAACAACGTTGAAAGTAATATAGTGGAATAACATAGGTAACTCTGCAGTTTGAATTTGAAGACATTTAAATGCTTTAGAACTTAGGTAGAGTAAAATACCAACGACCCCATGATAATGACGTCGAAAATCAAAATGCCCCCAATAAAAAAAAACCATGAATCCGCCCTCTGAAATTAATCTCCGTTAGACAGGTCAGCTCTTCTATGAATTGGATGACTTAAATGTTAATGGAATTTGCAAATGTGGCATGTAAATGGGGTGATATGGAAATTGTGTCGCAAATTGGATGCGCAAAGGGAAAACAGGCTCAATAATAAACCTATATTTGTTGGTTTATTTCATGATTAAATTGAAGATTTTATCAACCAAAGTTCACATAAATAACTAATGAATGAATATCTTTATGGATTCTCTTTTAGTCATGTTTGAATTATAAAAATGCATATTTTATGAGCTTTAAATTTTCATGTCATTCAATGTCTTTAATGTGTTTGTTTAAGTGTTTGAAGGTTTAGGAGGTAAGAGTGGCTTGGAAAGAGTGTGAAGAGCTTGCATTTTAGAGAATCATAAAGAAACGCGAAAAAGTGAAGCAAACAGCAAGTTGCCCAGGCAACTCTCAAAAACTTCACTGATAGTTGCTTAGGCAACTAGAGTTGTCCGGGAAACTCAAGAAAATTCTATCTGCAAGTTGCCTGGGCAACAACGTGACCTCATATAATAGCACGTGGCATATTTAAATAGGAGTTCATTTTTGTAAATTTTTACACCATTTTGAAGATTTTGGAGGCCCAATTAAAGGAAAACAAGCTAGGCTCACCTCATATAATCTCTTGTTATTCCCTTTTATATCCTTTATTTTCATCATAGTTATTAGAACCGACCCGGCAATCAAACCGTTCAGATCACTGGGTCACTGGGTTAGAGGTTCAACTGTTGGGTCACTGGTTGAACTGTTAGCCCGATCTCACTTAAATAAAATATATAAAATCTGAAATATATGTATTAATTAATTCTTAAGCATCATCTAAGTCTAAATTCCTAAAATCAATTTATACAAAAATAAATATTATGGTGGAAATATATATAACATAACAAGAGTAAAGTGGATAGTTATTATAATTTTTTTTAATTAAAAGTATAGTTAATTTTAAAATAGGTATCAAATTAAAATTAAATTGAAATAAGAATAATTTGCTTATATATTTATTAATTAGCACAAATAGTATTATGTTGCACGACTAGCCTGATGGTCAAGGGGTTTTCGATTTGTCCTATGGAGATGGGATCGAAACCCACTCACTGCACAGTGGATCGGTTCACCGATTTAGGGCGGTTTTGATCGGTTCTGACGGCTTTTGCCAGTTCACACTGGTTCTTGAACACAAACGATCCTGAACACGGACCGGATAGGTGTGGGGTCCGGTTCTGATAACTATGATTTCCATATTATGATCTCTTTTCTTGGATGCTCTTTACTATTATTCTATGATGAGGTCTACCAAATCCTCTCTTTTAGAAAGGGTAAATTACTCTCTGTGAAGTGGCATTCTCTAACTGGTTAATTAAAAGTATTCAATCTTAATTAGAGTTAATGTTTTAACCATATTAAATTTTTTACATAATTTTTAAAAATATCAAAACAACCCCAATCCAACCCAACTCAATCCACCATCTCTCTGATCTTTCTCTTCCCCATCCTTGAGCGAACAAAACTCATCTTCTTTTTTTTCTTTCTTGTTTTTCTTATTCTCTTTCATTATCATGATTTACTTCTACTTCTCCATCCTATATTATATACATAAATAATTGGAGTATTATATCAAACATTATTATTGTTTGATGAGTCTCATGCAAATTAAAGAACAACATCAAAATTTAGATGCACATATTTTATAATTAAACTTTGTGTAATTCTCATTCTTCAAATCAAAATTAACATGATTAATACATTAACAAAATACACACCATATTTTAATGTATTAAAAAAAGTGAATTACTCTAATGTCTTGTACTGTGTTTGATGAGAAATAATGACCAAAGCGAGCAAAACGCAGTAAACATTGTTATGTTTGTATCTTCCACAAAATTCTTTCGGCAGTTATTTTGTGATACGTTTGAAGGGTGAGGGAAGAAGGTGGGTTGTTGGAGTGAGTTGGATTGTTTTAAAATTTTTAAAACTTACATAAAAAGTCTAGTATGGTTAAAATATTAACTATAGTTAAGATTCATTAACCAATTAGAGAATGCCACTTCACAAAGGGTAATTTACCCTCTCTAAAATAGAGGGTTGGATAGAACCCACCTTATTCTATTATTATTGATTTATAGCTTTGAGTAATTCTAGATTTACATTTTCCTTGCAATTTGAGTTGTTTTTCTTCCTTGCACACCAAGTGCTTGATAAAATGATTGGTTTAGATATGTAGTAGATTTTCATTCCTTGGTTATGTGTTGATTGCATTTGAGTCACCTTACCTTCATTTACATGATGATTGAGAGTGGTTTGTGTTGATCTAGATGTCATTGATGCTAGACTCTTGTTAATTTTACAATAGTTAGGACTTATGAGACTAGATGGATTATTCTTGTGTTCATTAACGCTAATCTAGTGTCTTAATGAGTAGACTAGAATTTATAGCTATGGATCAATAAAATTGGTATTTCTTATCAATGTGACGAGATTGATGAGAAGTTCACTCTAGGATATTATCTACCCTTAGAGATGACAAGGATAATGAAACCCATATAACCCATAACCAAGGTCCCTTAATTTGCATTTGAATTAGTTTGTTGATTAGTTACCTTACTTACTTTTATTTTCCTTTCTTGCTTGGTTTACTTCTTACCTTTTAGCTATTCATTGTCTTACTTGTTGATAAATTATTGCATTCAAATTCCTTGCATGATTTATATTTTTGCTATTGTAGTTGTTAGTTAAAATCTTTCAAACCCTTATACTTTCCTAGTTAGATTTATTTGCTTTGTATTGATCACAGATCTTAGAGAGAATGACTCGCGATGAAATACTCTCGATTTTTAACAGTTCTGCATTTGTGACATCTTTTTCTAAATTTGGTTGTTTCTTAATCACTTGTTTGGCTATATTTACAACGTGAACATAATTTGAATTGTAAACCGGCCTTTGAGAGGGCATCACTCAACACGGCCCCATGCAAATTGATAAACGACGTTGTTTACAATGAATGAGGGGATAAAAATGAAACTCTTCTTCCTCCCCCTTCGGAAACACCATGTCTTCTCTTCTCAAATTACGAAACCCTAACCCTCGCCATTCTCACTCTCTTCATCGACGAAACTTGACCACGAAGAAGACAAAGGTTCCAACGGCGGATTGATGACGTAGTGACGGAGTCCCTGGTCGGGAAGTTAAATAACGTTACTTTCTTTGTTTCACTTTCACTGTCCATGTGATCAAGTTGGTGCGGGATCTCTTTGGTATGAATACATTTGTTTATTTATTATTTTCCATGTCCTTTACTCCATTTATAATGTTTTAAAACTTCGAAAGTTGTGTGCTAGGGTTAGTGAAATGTTGTTTTCTGCCAGTAAAGTTCGAACCCTAAAATTGTTTGCTCAGAAAAGTTGATAGAATCATGTTTTTTTTTTTAAAAAAAAATTATAAACTTGAAAATGGAGATTGCATGAGTTGGAAGTTTTGGGTGAAATATATGGGGTTGTATAATACATGAATGAATTTTTTTATTATTTTAACATTGTAGATGAAAACTTTTATGGTTCCAGATTTTGATGTTGGTAGAAGGCTTGGCCAAGACGATAATGGGGTCTTGAAATAATAATAAATTGATGATGTGGTGTATAGCTTTAAGGCACTTGATGTTGATTTGCTAGATATCCCTGATATTGAAGAAATGGCCAAGTTATTGGGTTACCCCACTTACAGTACAATGTATTGGTTAGACCTTAATGCTACTAATTTGGAATTTGGTCTAAAAGAGATTAAGAACATTCTGAAATAATTGAGCTAAGGAACAATGTGGTGAAGAATTCGTGTGTGAATTTTCAAATTTATTTTGAGCATCTAGTTTCGATTCCCATTATTGTTGAAGGAGTTGAGGTGGATGCAGAAGGTGGCTGTGTGAATTTGAATAGTGATGCCAAAACTAAATCATCATCTCATGATCTACGAGAGTGCAGAGGACGAAATATACAAGCCTCCTCTGGATGGTTATGAGTTGAGTAGTGACAGTGATAGCGGATGAAGTAAGAAGGTGAAGAAGAAGGTCAAGACAAAGAAGATAATGACACCAACCAAGAAGGGGTCACCAAAGAAAAATGTGAACAAGACACCAACAAGAAAGAGTAAATAAAGCTGATAATCCAAACAAAGACAAGGATGATGGGGTTGGGGAAGATGTGGGTAGGATAGGAAATGATGTAGAGGCTGCTGGTGGTGAGAAGAATGTGAAGAATAAGCATTCTCAAAAATATGCTAGGAAGAAGAAGGAAAAAAGTAGGCCAAACTTTGGCCCAACTAGCTCGGGTTTTTGGTCAAATAGTGGGCCAAGCAGTAATGGAACTGGTTTTGGACCAAAGGTGCTACAAGGGTTGTTGAGCCAATAATAGAGGAGGTGGACTCTGAGAAAAATAAGGAGTTTGTGTATGAAAGGGAGGCCTTTGTATTCCTATTCCTTCATATGAGGATGGTTGCAATAGCTACAAGTGGACTGAGCATAATACGAGTGATGGCTATGAAGAGATTTATTTTAAGTTGGGGAGGGAGTTTGGCAGGATGGTTGAGTTTAGAGAGGCCTTGAAAGATTATTTTATTTTGAAGGGAAGGAGTGCAAGTATCACAAGACTGGGCCCAAGATTATTTTCCATTTCTGATTTTTTATTATGAGAATACAAGAACAAATTGCTATCAAATAAAGAAATTTATGAACAATAATACATGTGGGAGGGAATTGGGATCTAATTTGACTGATTGTAATTGGGTTCATAGATGTTTTACACGCCCACTCTTAATTTGCCTCCTGGGAGTGGTTTCAAAAATCTATAAAATTCATCAATTAATCCTTTGATTTCTTCTAAGTGTTTTGGCTTGTCTTTGATCAATTCTTCTTCAATTCTTTTTCTTCTAAATCTCTATTAATCTTCTTAAATTCCTGCAATTATCAATGAATTCACATACTCAAAGTTATGATGATAAAAAGTGATGAATTTGCTTGAGTATTAAACTAATTGTTACTTAATTTGCAAGAAATGATTCATTAAAATCACTAATGATGCTCATGCATCACAACACCAAACTTAGATCCTTGTTTGTCCTCAAACAAGTATGGAATTACTCTGTTAAGTTCAAAACAAGAATTTGGGAAAGATTTTGATTAGAGAGTATGTTTCCTTAAATTCGAAAACTTGGCCTTTCTTTGAATTTCTTTTCTGTAATCTTCAAGGTTCTTTCATCTTTTGAGATCAAGCTTAGATGATATTATAGAGCTCTTTATTTTGCTTTTTATTTTCCAGATATGATTTTTCTTCCCCTTCGGGGCATTGACTCTAACTGCTTTGTTGTTGAGGTAGCTATTTAGATTAAGTTTTCAATCGATAATCCCAACCCAGTTAGTTCAAGTTATTATGTGATGAGACACCCCTCGGATTTACTCACTCTAGCGTCTCCCCAAAACATTATAGCACAAGCATTGACTAGGGTTTTTCTTTATGGATTTCATATTTTCATTCCACCCCCTTTTTGTCATTGATGCTCAAAGCCTTGTGATTTTTCTTTCATATTTGATTATTTTGTAGTCTTATTGCCTTGATGCTTTTTAAAGCTCCATAATACTTCTCTTTTCCACTCATAGACATTTCATTATTTGATCATAGATTCCCACTTTTGAATTTTTAAGCCAAGCTCTTGAAATAAAAGGAAAACATTTTCTCTTCTCTTAGGCTCACGTCTCTTTAAAAGAAAAGAGAAAGAAAAAAACAATCCCAAACTTGTTTATTTAAATTAATCCCATACTTGCATAGTGAGTCCTTGCAAGTTTCCGAGAACAATGTTATTAGCATGCATGTATATCTCGATTAATTTAATGACATAAGAACAAAGAGAAACAGAAATATCAATTGAGTTTAACGATTGTAAAAGGAGAAATACAACCTTAGTTTCTCTGTTTTCCAAGTTTGCTTGAAGAGGCAGAAAGTGGAATGAAATTTGAACGCTCCAACACCAAACTTAAGAAGTTTGCTTGTCCCTAAGGAAACAAAACAAGAACAGAGGAGAGAATATGATATGATGCTCAAACATGGATGAGATGGATGATGAATGAATGAATGGTGGAACACCAAACATAAAATCTGATGATATGTGATGTGAAGGATGCATGAATTAATAGCTTAAGCATGAATGATTAGTGATTAACTTGGTGGAACACAAAACTTAGAATCCAACGCATGCCCAATAAAAATGATGAATTAATGAAACTATTGAATGATTAATGAATGATGAAGATGAGTTTTAATGTTAATGCATGATTTACAATTAACCTAGACCTAAATGCATGGATTATGCATGGTTTATACATGGGTTAAAGGGGTTTTGAGCTCTCAAAAGAGAGCTCCCCGTGGAGTAAAGAGTCAGGCGTGTAAAACATCTCCCCGGCAATGGCGCCAAAAACTTGACACTGATTTTGCAATCCTAAACTCGGCAAGTATACCGAATCGTGCAAGTAATACCACGGTGAGTGGATATCGTTCCCACGAGGATTGACGGAACAAGCAATACAATTTAATCAACCTTATTGACTAGAAAATAATCACAAAACAGAGAGGGTTGTAGTGCAATTGTAACAAAACTAAAACAGTGAGCAATAAGAAAGCAACGTGTAACACAAAACTTGAGTTTGGAAAACAGTGAATGAGAATGTTAAGGACTTGGAGATGTTTTACCCTAAGCTACTAATTCTTTGTTTCAATTTCTTCTCCAACAAGTATGATTAAATTCTCAAGGAATCCTAATTAACTAAACCCTAATCTCTTAGTAATTTAGTTTTTCTAAACCTAACCAATTATCAATCTCTTGATTAATCAATTAAGAAAAGAGGTGAAGTGATGCATAAAATCGGCAAGTGCACCGAATCGTTCAAGTAATACCACGGTGAAGTGGGTATCGTTCCCATGAGGAATAAGGGACTAAGCAATACTATCCTTTAGTTATATTAAGTAGATTCAAATAAAACTTTGGAGAAACTGTGATGATGAACACGAATTTAATGAGTAAAAGAATGCAGAAATATTACTTTGAGAATTAATCAGTGGAATGGGATGTTAAGAGCTTCGAAGATGTTTTTCCCTTGAGGGCTAATGTATACATTCAATCACAATTCTAAGGTTTTCAGAAATCAAGGCACAACGAATCTAGAGTAACTAAATCCTAATCTCTTAGT
>JASCZI010271947.1:96967-113910 GCA_036250425.1 Stylosanthes scabra
AATGGGAATCTTGAAAAACAATGCTTGATTGGATGAATGCATGCTATGAATGTGTGGATGGGGTTGATGCAGATTTTTTTGTGGTTAGTTTCTTCTTGTTGAATGTGGTTTCTTGAAAAGAAGCAATCTTTTATTGAAAACAAGCAAGAATCTCTGAAAAGTGGTTATGATTTGATGAATCAATGCAAAAAGAGGGGTGATTGAATGCAAAAAATATGGATGAATGGGGCCCCCAACGTATAGAAACGTTGAGATTCAAATTTGAATCAGGGAGGGGCTGGCGTACAACGTGAGAGCCCACGTATAACGTGGTGCCTCTGTGTTGTGGCCAATGATGCCCACGTTTGACGTGAGGCTTCACGTTATACGTGTAGCCTCTGTCAATTTGGGACTGTATGCATGTATTTCCCCCACGTATAACGTGAGGCTTCACGTTATACGTGTGGCCTCTGTCAACTTGGGGCGAAAATGAATGAATTCCCCACGTATAACATGAGTTGTGGCGTCATACGTGGGAGTTAAAATGTTTAATGATGAATGTGAGGCAGTGAGCCCACGTTATACGTGGCTATGGCACGTTATACGTGGGGCTCGTAGCCTTGATGTATGAAAATGCAATGTTGCTCTGTTTCTCAAAGCTAACAGAGAAAGCTACAGAGGTCCAAACGACTTGGTTCCAAAGCCATTGGAAAGCTAACATCCAGAGCTTCGCAACGGTGTATAACAGTCCATATAAAAGTCTGCAATGACCGCGCGGCCCAAGTGGCGCGGCCGCACCACCCTTTGCTTAGTGGCGAAGTTTTACATAGAGGGCGCGGGGGCCCCATGGGCATGGCGCGGGCGCGCCATTGCGTGCTGAGCACTCAAAATTGAAGGTTAAAAAGGGGATTTCAAGCCAAGATGATGCCTATAAATAGAGGGATGCTACCACAACTCATTGCCACCATTTTTGAGGCCCTTTTGTGGTGCTCATTAGCCTTAGATTAGTTTAGGGAGTTTTTGGGATAATTTCCATTTCTCTCATTTTATCTTAGTTTATTTCTCTTGTTCATCATCTTCTAGGATCACCATCACCAACCAAAATTTTATTTTACTACTTGTTTTGTGTTGATTTGTGGATACTTTGCTCTTTTGTTAATGAATCTCTAAGTTTCTTCATCTTATTTCTCATCTTTATAGCTTTCTAAATTGTTAAGTTTATGTTCTAACTTTATTTCTTGCTCATTAAGTTTAGTTTATTTCTTGCTCATTTTATGATCTATTGTTGATTCTCTTGCCTTCTACTCTCTTAATCATCTTGCTCTTGTTTAATTTCTTAGTGGTAATCATGCCTTTTCTTCATGCCCACCAAGTGTTTGATAAAATGCTTGGTTTAGTTTTAGAATATTGTTCTTGTGCTTTGGTCATGGGTTGAGGTGTGGATGATCCTAGCTACGAATCTCTAAGGAAAGGATGGGTTAATCCCTGGGTTAAACCCGTTCTGTTGACGCCATGATTTCGCTAGTGTGAGTGAGTCCTTAATGAGGTGAACTTGGAGGTTTTATCCATGTTCCAAAGACCTAGGTCCGTCACACTAGAGTATGAGAAGCCTGGGACTTATGGGACAGGGTTAATTCCACCCACTCGACCATTTGACAGAGTGTGGCTTCGCGGGTTACGTGACAACCATCCATACTTGGGATTAGTGGTGTTCATGGGGACACACAATACCTCGATCCAAGACGAAGCACCCTTTATTATCAGTTTTCTCTCAATCTCTCTTTTTCTCTCTATTCTCACACACACACACACAATTGCAATCCCCATTTTCTTGACAACCAAACTTGGCCCATGCGTTAACTCGTTGGGAGAACAACCCGAGTCCCGTACTCGGTATTTTTAAATCTGGTTGCAAGCTCTTGTCACACTTTTTCTTTGACAAAACCATCCTTAGTTCGCATTCATAACTTGTTTGGATTCCCTTACAACGATTCCTATTTGCTTTCAAAAGAAAAGGGAATTCCATACTAAACTTGTTTGCGACGCCGGGGCAGCTTTCCATCAGTTTACATGACTTAGTTGAGTCCGATAGAACCAGTCTTAGCACAAGCAGGACAACACCCATCCCTTACAGTTATTGGCATTTAAGTGTCTTATCTTTGATTACCGATTCCCACTGGAACCGTTGGCCGGTTACCAAGGTGTAGCCGGAATTAAGCCTCGGTCTACATGACTTAGTTGAGCCGACCGATTCAACTTTGACCAAGTCCGATAGAACCGATACCTGATCTGGTTAAATCAATCCATTTCGAGGGAACAAACTGGCTTATGCCATAATCCGTCCCCAAGAAAGGAACTCGGTTTGATCGTACTCAGTCCATACTAAGCCGACCAAACCAAACCGGTGTCAACCGTCACATCTAAGGTTTAACTATTCGCACTCCTTGGGACTCTCTTAGTAATATTCTTTGTATGCGTTCTTATATATATATATCTTAGTAATTAGCCCATGTTTTATAATCTTAACTTAGAAAACGGTTTATCTTAATGTTTGGTCTTTTAGCGGTTTGACCGGTTTTTATTAGAAAAACCCATGTGATATTATCTTAGTGTCTTTTAGGATTATTTAAGTGTCCAGAGGTCTTATAAATATTTTAATTTATTTATTTTCCATATTTTAAAAGGTTACTTGTGAAATTACTAAATTATCCCTAAAGGTTTTTGCTTAATAGTTTTATATAACCTAGTTTACTAAAATGCGCATATCTTTTTCGTTTCAAAACATTTTTGGCCCAAACCAGTTTTATTTTTCTCATAACACATCCCTTTATTTGAGATAAAAATATTTTTGGAAAAAGATAATTTTATAATGATGAAACTGCCCTTGAACCCCTTATTCTCGGTTCGGTTTTAACTAATTAAGGTAAATAATTATTTTAACCATGGTAACTTAATTTTTTTAAGGTAAAACTTTATTTTTAGACTCATAACACTTATATTTAACCATCATAAAAATAGTTTTGAAAACAATTTTTTATTAAAAGACATTTTTACCCTTTTTAACATAGTTTTACTTATATCTTTCTTAAGTTAACTACTAAATCATTTTTCTCCAAGTTAAGGACCAAAACTCATTTAACATATATTATTTTAAGAGTTTCAATTCTGTAAATATTATTAGTCCATTTATTTTACCATTTTGCCCTTAGTTTCATAAAAACAACATTTTAATCTTGTTGTGCTTAAAACCGATTTTAGTAGCTTAAGTTTTATGAAATATTTTTGTCCCAAGGGTGGTAAACCTCTCGGCCCTCATTATATAATTTTATTGATCATCAAATGCATTTCTTTTTGATAGTATAGAGTATTCGGCCATAGACCTAAATCAATAGCAAATCATAAGAGCAACATTCAAGCATATCAAGCAAGCATACAAAACAAGCCATATCATTTAGCACATAGGCAAAACAAACTAAACTAAGCCTAACCCCTTAGCTTACAGTGATGACACTTCCAAAGCCAAAAACCTCAAAGCCACCTAACTCCTTCTTGCTAGAGCCGTGGCTTCACCTCCAAACACTATCATCATTTTTATTTTAAAACAACAAAACATGAGCTAGGGTTCTTCCCTCCTTGAGTTCGGCCAAAAGAGAAAGAGGTAGAGGAAGCTTCTTACCTTCAATGAAACTCAAAAATCTTAAGGAAGAGGAATAATGGTTCGGCCAAAGAAAAAAGAAAGATGCCTAAACATGAAGAGAAACTAATGTACATTAGCTTCTCATAAAGAAAGTGTGCATGAACTAGGCTTTGCACTCACCTTTGAAGATCAAGAAGAATGAGTAGAAGAAGAAGAATAAGAAGAGCTCGAAGATGTGATGAGGATGGTGGTAGGATGATGGTTTCGGTGGAGGAGGTGGTGTTGATCTTCAAAGATATTGATGAATGTTCATCATGTTCTTGAAGTGTTCATAAGAAATAAGGGTGTTTGATCTTTAAAGTGAAGAGATAGATGATGAAAAGGTGTTTATGAGGGTTAAATTTCTGGAAATTATTGAAAGAGAGTGTGTGTGTATGTCTTGGCCAAGGGAGAGAGATTAGAGGATTCTTTTTTCTTATTAAGTGGTAATTTTGTTTGTATGAAGGTAAATGAGTTTAGTGAGCTAGGTTAAAAGTTAACAAATTGAATGAGATGGGAGGGAGAGAGAGTGAGTTCGGTGGGTGAAGAGAAAAGAGAGTGAGCTCATTGGTTTTGCATTGCTTGAGGCCATGCAACCAATGAGAGTAAAAAGGTGTGTAAAAAAAAGTAATATTATTATATTATGGTAACTTTTTGGAGTGGGCTTCAAGTAAAATAATTACCAATGGTAATTACATTTTTTTTCTTCATGAGGCTGAAATTTTTGGTGGTTAGGGCTCTTAGCTCATCCATGAAATTTTGGAAAATTTTACGTTTCCGAAATTTCGCGCATTTTAGAAAAACCGACAAAACCGTGCCCTAAAATGAAAAGCGTCACACTAGCCTAATATTTCGTCTCCATCATCACGTTATCATCATATAATCCATCTAATCATCATCAATCAATTCATTGTTCAAATAATTACACACGAAACCGTTCAATTAGAAATGTTCGGCCAAAAACCATTGCCGAAAAAGCGTGTCCGAAAAAGTGGGTTCTTACACTGTGGCTGAGCTGCTTAGTAGCAATCATGGCTTAACGATTATTCTATCTACAATAGCTCAACCTAAGAGTCTCCCATTGTTTGATAGGCTGTACATTTCACTAGAGGCATGTAAGCTTGCATTCAAGGCTGGGTCTAGGAGGTTGATTGGCCAGGACAAATGTTTCCTAAAAGTCTATTATGGTGGACAATTGTTATCAGCTGTAGCACAAGATGACAATAATCATGTTTTGTTATTGTTTATGCAATAGTGGATAGTGAGAACACCGATACATGGAAATGGTTTCTCACAATGCTGAAGGAAGATTTGGGAAAGGTGTGTAATAAAGGATTGGAGTTCATGTTAGATCAACAAAAGGTATAAATTTTGAGTTTTGATTTTCTCACAATTTTTTTGTTTTGTTATTTCTGCTTGTTTGCATTTATATTGAAATATGTGATCTCTATTTTTATCCTTACTTTTTTCAATGTTACATGATTTAGCAGTTGCATTTAGCTCCGTAATGCCAACTTCAAACCATCGAAACTTTGTTTTCACATCTGAAAAAACTTAACCAAAAGTTTAAGGACAAGGCCTCTAAAAGTTTGGTTTGTAGATGCGTCAGAGCAACTACTGTTCCATAGTTCAATTTGAAGATGGAGGAATTAAAGAGTCTAAACTACAATACTTGGGAGTACATGACGCGGTTTCCTCCCTCAAGTTAGTCAAAATCTCACTTTAATCATACCACCAAGATTGAAAACATAATTAACCAACACCATGTGCGAAGTATGGGATGCCAAGATTGTTTTTATAGGGGGAAGCCAATCTTAAACTTATGTGAGGAGCTGCGATGTTACATCATGAAGAAGATGGCCAACCATAAGAGGAAGCTTTGCAGGTACAACGGCAAGCTAGCGCCCGTGCAACAACAAAAGCACCATGATATCATTATGCCTGCAAGTACTGGTTGGGACGCTCTGTGGAGTGGAGACAATGTTAGTGACATTTATCAATTTAAGCTTGTGCCTCATCAGTTATGTGTCAATTTGAAGGAACACACATGTACATGTAATAGGTGGCAGTTGATAGGTATAAATCTTTTTGCTTTAAGTTCTTGCTCTCATGATCTGAAAATACATTGTAAGTAGATGATTTAGATGCTTAGTACGTTAGTATTGCAATATGATGTGCTTGTTTGTGTGTGTTGAATTTAAATTATTGTAGGTATTCCATGCAACCATGTCGTTGCTACAATTTTTATGCATAGAAATGGTGGTTACTCACTAGATGACTTGTGTACAAGTCATTTATTATGGAGGCTGTGAGGGCAAGATACAACTTTCTAATCCAACCTGTATCTAGTGAAGAGTGCTGGACCCCTACAAGTTGCGAAGGCATTTCCGCTCTTCCTATAGTGCGTTCAACTGGTCGGCCAAGGGCTAGGAGAATTAAGGATCATTTGGACATGATAATTGGCAACAAGGTGAGAAAGATGTGCCAAGTGACTTGTAGCAAATGTGGAGAGAAAATTCACTATTACAAAACTTGCAAAGGTGCACCCAAAGATCCAAATTGAAAAACAAAGTCAAGGAAAACCAAGAAAGTCAACAACGAGGTAACACATTTCACATTGTTATTATTATTTTTTTTTGGGTTGGTAAGAATATGCTTAATTCTATAACCTTATGAAGAACATATCTCATTCACCAGGGATTTGAATTTAGGTTGTATTTTGGGACTGGTTGTATTCTGTTTGTGTACATTTTGGTTATGGCCTTTCGTTGTCCCCTCGATAATTTTACTAGGGATTTAGTTATCATTAAAATTTTATTAAGGGTTTAGTTTTCTCATTAAAATAATATCAAGGGTTTAGTTGTCACATTAACTTTTTTTTACATTCCATATTATAGGATGCAACAAATTGTGACCAAGGCAACAACTTTGGAAGTGTGCAACCACCAAATATTGATCATGTGGTAGGTGCATAAAAGTTTTGGGACATTTCGCTTCAAATGCCTATACATTAAATTTTGTGTTAACTATATTCGTGTTTGTTCTTTTTTTCATAGAAAAGGACAAGGAAAAGCAAGAAGAAGAATCTTAGGATTGCAATACCAGCAGATATAGGCCAAGCTAATGAGGTGGATTTTTCTCAATCTGCACCCACCCTAGACGAGCTTGCTGTGCCTACTTCAACAACAGAGCCATTTGCTACCCCTCTAGCTCATCTACCCCCAGCCAGATTCCGAATGAAGCAGCCAATTGTTAAGCTTCCCATCACAAATATTAACAATCCTAAATAGCCACAAGCTTTCACTTTTATGCCAACTCCTGGTTTTAGTCTAGGCCTCTTAGAAAGATTTGACAAGCATGGATGGATATCACTCTTATTTAAGGTGTTTTTTGATGTTTTGGAATGAAACAAGTAGTAAACTTTGTTTGTTGGATACATTTTTGTAATACCTTTATTTTGTGAACTCCTTAAGTGAATATGCTGATGTTAGGACCACTTTATTAGACTTTTATGACTTTTGTGTTGTGTCTTGCTACACTAAACACCATGTTATCTTTATTAGACTCCTTAAGAATGACAAATATTATGTTATCTATCTGAAAATTTGTTAGTTGATTTTGAATTTTGGTTGTTCCTAAACCATGAACAACCTTTGCAGGTTGGTTAATCCCAATATATGCATGCATAATCCACTTTTCATAATAAGGATTTCATTCATAGCAAAATTACTAAAATTTTCAAATTCTATTGCAGAAGTTCTTGTCAACAAAATATATTTACTCAATTCCTGATATATCCCATCAATTCATTTATCCACATTTCATAATAAGTATTTCATTTCATTGCATAACCCTATTCTCACTTAACATTGCATAATCCTATTGCAGAAGTTCTTGTGAATAAAATATATCCTATCAATTCACATTATATAATCTATATCGCACATCAAAATTCAAATTGCATAATCCTATTCTAAACACACCCTTCATTTCTAACACAAGTAGAATGCTAATCAACCCAATAATCACAACATGTAAACACTTGTTGTCTTGAACACCTCTAAGATCATTCTTCACTCTAAAATTCAGTTCCATATCCATCTCCAGAACTCTTTGCTCAAGCTCCTTCAGCCTTCTTGCCATGAAAATGTTGTTCCTGAAAAAGCCACCATCTTTAGGGCCCGTGAAGTTCATTTAAAGATTGTTTGCATCCTATATGTTTACTTAACGGCCAACACATGAGTTAACATGATACGTCTACATGTGTCGTAAAGCCAACAATGAAGGAAACTCACAGAGGGGCTTCCTTGTCAAATGTTTGTAAAGACAAGGGCTGGCAAGGATTTTTTTTAGAGCCCTCGCGTGATCTCTCAGATGTTTTGTCAGTAGCCGGGTAGGGTGGGCACTCAATGTAGGCATAACTAGACTATTACTCTTGCTCGTAGAGCTAAATTAATTATTTACCAATACCATTTTTTAAGGGAGATTGGGTGGGTTTGGTATCCAATTTTTTTACTATAATTACCCCTAAAATTATTTTTTTATAAAAGAGAATTTATGTATAAAATGATAATAATAATTTTGTCCAAAAAAAATAACTATTCACCCATCAGTGCATCACTTAAAACAACAATTTTAATACACTTTTATCTCATCACTAATGCAGTAATGCAGTGTTATACCACTTTTTGGTGAGATTGTAACTAAGTGTCACTATTTTTGGAACGCTCATAATGAATTTATAAAAAATAAAAATATAATTGAAGTAAAATGTGGAGAAAAAAAAGAAAAAAATAGTAAAGGAAAGGTAGAAAGAAAGAAAGGGAGGAACATCAGCAAAAACACAAGGCTGAGATAGAAGGTGTTCAAGCCAACAATATTAATACTGATCTTAATGGAAACATACTTTTTTTCTTCATGCACGATAAAATAAATATTGGATATGAACACATTTGTAAGAAGAATGCAAGTCATACTTCTCATACTTCCACAAATTCAATATATTAAATTGATAAAAAAAAATTTAATTATATTTTATAATTTTCATTATTTAACCATTTTTTCTTTAATTTAAAGGATTATGCACTAAGCACACTCTAATTACATGTACAGAAGCAAAACATAATATTAAAGAATATTACAATAGCCTCTCATTGACTAAAGCGGTGGTGCCATGAGCTCAGTTCTTTTCTTATTCAATTTTGGCCAAGTCCCATTGGCGAGAATTCGTAAATGTGATTCTAAGCCTCTTCTACAATATACTAATGTGACAATTTAATTTTTACTCATGCATTTTTTTGTAATTTATTTTCTTCTAGTGCTGAAATTTGATGTGTTTATTTTTGTGACAGAATTATGGAATCACAGGGTTAAAGCAAAGCAAGAAAAGAAAATGAGTTGAAGTAAAAAAAAATCCATGATCAAAGATTGTAGTTCTACACATAATTTGAATTTCAATTTTATTGTTGTGATCAAACAAAACTATTTCAATTTGTAGTTTTGAATATAATAGTAGAGATTAAGGGATTTTAATTAGTGAAATATTAAGGTACGTACATTTGTTTTTTTTTAGTTTCTATTTTACTATTATTTGTTTACATAAATTTGAGAAAAAAATTAATGAAGATAACAAAAATTTACATAATATATTAGAATATTTAACCATCTTAAACAGGAAATACAGGAGAAAAAAAAGTGAAAACAAAATGAAATTTATAATTAAAAAATTACATAAATTATTGTGACTCATTGTAAAATAAGAAAAAAAAATTAGATGGATAACTTGCCTTAAGATAAAAAAATAAATAAATAATGTAAATGAGTTTTCATCAAGTAATAAATATATATTTATTTTTTAAAATAGTTAATGTTATAAAAAATGTTAACATGGCAATCTTTCTCTATGTATTTTTGTATATGATGTTTTTTATGTTGATGGATTGTTCTTTCCATGGTATATATGAATTTTAAAATAAAGTTTGTAGATCTTTATGTTAAGTTAAACTCTATTTTATTTCCTAAAATTAACGAGTTACATCAAAATGGTCATCCATTTTCCAATTGTATTAATATAGTCCCAAAAATTGAAAAAAATTGAAAAGGGTGCCAGGACTAAACAAGTGTAATTCTTTTAATGTCATGGATCATATTAATACAATAAAAAAGTTGATGACTAATTTGATACAATCCGTTAATCTCAGAGATTAAAATGAGATTTAACTCTTTCTCATACATAATAATAATATAATACTTTTTATGACACCTTTTTTAATTCAAATTTGTTATAATATACGTTCCAAAGGTTAAATAACTTATGCATTTTTTTAAAAATAATTTACTTTTAATTTTTAAAATTATGAGATAATATAACACCCTAATATTCGCTAAGCATGTTGCAAACATAATTATCGAATACTAAGTTATTACTACATCGTCATCATATAATATAATATAGAAAATTATGAACTTTTTAAAATCATTATTTTATTATACTTACTTAACAAAATAGAGTCATGTACCATAATTACAAAAAAATTTTCATTTATATTACAACATAGGTTCAATGACTCTACATTAGACCTGGGAGGCTTAGGTCGACACAATATACGTGAATACATACATGTACATGTACATCGCTATACTAAAACATATAATATTTCTTAATTTTCCGTGTACATACATAACCTCGTACGACACAGATACTTTCGGAGAAACCTCTAGACATCGGAAATCAGAACATGTTACTTCACTTGCCTTCCAGAACTTGAATATGTATCTGAAAAATATAAGAATAATACGGATGAGAATCTCTGACTCATGATTCTCAGTACGGTAAAAACGCCGAAATTGTACGAGGTAAGCTAGCAAGATCCCGCAAGGAGATCCTACTTGATTACTCGGGTTTTAACTTCATTATTCATCACTTCGTTTTTCCTTTACCCTTTCTATTCTACATCCTTAGGTACCTTCACTTTTACTTTCTTGTCCCTCTCATTCTATTATATCGTCATCGTTAACATTTTATCTTTGATTCTAAGGGGTTGCTAATCCCTATTACTTTTCCTCTTCTTTACTACTTAGAATCTACCGTCTTATTCTAAGATAGTTCATGTTCATCACTTTTCTTTCGTCATCATTTCATTCTTTTCTCTAAAACTTTAAATTCATCATCACCTCATTATCTTAACTTCACATCATACCCATAGCGGCAATCATACGCCCACTATGAGGAACATCAAGATTTTGCACATATACAATTCACACAAACAATTCATTAGAAGTCACTTATACACTTAACATGTAACTAAACCAAACAATTTCACACAAAAAATGTCACACAAATGCATATGATGAATGCATTTCCCTATGGCTAATGAGCTCATTTGGTCGGTTATACTAGCTAACCTGACCGATCCAGTATATATTTTGAATCACTCTCAGAACGCTGATGAAATCCGTTTCGACGGTTTATTTTACTGCTTTAATTGATTAATTATCACCTCTTCATCGCTTAAATACTAGCAAAATAGGCTTGTTTGCGTTTAACTGCTCCTTAGGGCTTATAATGTGAAAACATGCATTTTTGGCCATAATTCGCTATATATTCATTTACTTACTTAATTTCCATTCCATTCGATATCTTGATGTGTTTGTTCAAGTGTTTCAGGCCTAGATAGGTTAGAATCGGATTGGAAGTGGCCAAGAATTGTAAAAAGAACAAGAATGAAACGATACGAAAGAGAGCTATTGTCATCGGATTGGAGCAAACTTGGACTCTTTGGAAAGAGGAATTCAATACCTACAACTCTCATGGTGAACACTTTTTCTGGTTCTAAGTGATTCTATGAGAAATTCACATCCAAAGATCAGTGCGCAGAAATTTCCTAATGCTGTCAATCCTGACCTCTTGTCACTAATTTGGGCATAACTTGAGCTACAAAGGTCCAAATGACTTGGTTCCAACGCCATTGGAAATCTAATATCCAGAGCTTTGCAACGATATATAATAGTCCTAGATGCGTACGCATAAGGGCTCGATGAGTACGCATCTAAATCAGGAGTGGCGCACACGGCACGTTTCGTCGCCTATGCGTACGCATCTGTTTCCTATGCGTACACATCCGAGCGTGGATAGCAAGCAAAATGAAGGCCAAAAAGGAATTTCAAGCCAAATGGAGGCCCATAAATAGAGGGCATGCTACCCCATTCTCCACACACCTTCTTGAGCCCCTCTTTGGGGGTTCTAAAGCCTTGAGAGTTTTTGGGGAAATTTATGTTCTCCCATGTTCTCTCTTAGTTGAATAATTTTAGTTCTTAGGATTTTCGTTTTCTTGTAGCCACACTAGCGAAACATTTTATTACTTTTATTTACTATTATTCTGTCAAACTTCTATTTTAATCAATTTACTTTATTGTTATTCTGTCCGTTTAATTTCTTGCAAAACTGCGTTTTTACATATTGTTATGCTGCCAGTTTATTTTCCCGTTTTTATAATTCCCGTTAGTAGCGAGTAAAGTCCCATAGTGTCTCGGCTATGCGGTGAAATGTGCAAATGACCCGAGCAATGCGAGTCCCCATAAAGATCATGTTAGAGGAACAGGTCAATCCCGTAAAGCTATACGCCCTACACCCCTGCTAGCATAGTGGCAGTTCCTTGACCGTACGAGGTTCGCCACGGCAGCATGGCACAAGTGTTTGGGAACCTGGTGATGGCAGGTTTGACCCGGTGACAGCGGGGATCCGATAGAGTTTGTCAGCCCTGGGCATAGATCAGAGGCTCCATATTTCGATTACGCGCAAGAGGTCCTGGTGACAGCAGAATTGTACCGGTGACAGCGGGTTACTCTTGGGAGCCGGGGGCTGAGTCCCGAACTCCAAGCAACACCTGCTCCAAATGTGAGTTGAACCCGGAATTGTGGGTTTGTTGCCACACAGCTAGTTAGTTTCGGATATAGCGGAGGTTCCTCTTAGGGTGTGTCTAATCGATCTGGGACATAGCAACAATGAGAGGGATGCACAGTATTTCAACTCACGGCCGGGATACTCTTTTATTATCATTGTCATTTACTGTTTTTAACTGCTTTACTGCTTTCAACTGCTTTCACACTGCGAACTGCTTTCAAACAAACTCAACTGCAACCAACCCCAATCAAAAATAAACTTTCCCTTTCATTTCCTGAGCAGAAATGACGCAAGTCCCATACTCGGTATTTTGGTTGCACCCTATGACATCTCTTTTAAAACGTTCCAGACGCCGTCCGCAAGGGATAAGGGACTTTCCGAACTACAACGAACGAAAGTCCCCGCCCCGAGCAGGCGCGTCACGTTTTTGGCGCCGTTCCCGGGGAAGCGTAATATTTGTTTATTTTTGATTGATTGTAAATAGTCTTTTCGTTCAAGTCCTAAAAAAAAACTTTTTCATTTTTTAGTTTTCTTTGTTGTTTTATCTGTGCTGGACATTTTCTGAGTGAAATAGGGAATGTCACTATCATCAAAGTTTACCAACAGCTCAAGTAATCAAGTAATGGAGTCATATTACTCGTGCAATCAAGGATACGCTCCATGGAATCCTACACCATACCAACCCCATGATCTTGGATATGACGCATACCAATCCTATGGATTTGGTGATGCATATTATGGATATGAAGATCCTTCACCACCGTACCCGTCCTCTCAAAATAGAAGCGAAGAAGTATTTCAGCTGTTATGTCAAGAAAGGAAAGAGATTCGGGAAATCCAAGAACAAATCGCCAATCAAGTAGATACCCTATGCTCGATTGTAATCCAATGGATGACCCAATCTGCAATTAACAACTCCTCAAGCACCTCCCAACCTTTAAACTCCGAAGACCGCCCTCTAAATCACTGCCAAATCCAAGGGGATGCATTCCTACTTTGTCTCAATGCTAATGAAGAAAGGGCACACTTTCTCAACCACGGTCCAATCAATGGAGAAGCATTCCTACTCTATACATACATCAAGAAAGAAAGAGGGACTCACAGCTTTCTCAACCACTGTCAAATCAATGGAGAAGCATTCCTACTTTGTTTCGCTACGCCAACCAAAAAGAAAGAGAGGATGCACTACTACATGAAGAGAATGTTGAAAGCCTCGAACAAGAAGGGATGCATGAGTGCCTAGAAGAGGTTAAAGAGGAAAATAAATATCAAGAGGCGGAAGATGTCGATCAAGAGGTGGAAGACAAAGAGAAAGAGCAAGAGGGGGTAGAGATTGTCCATTTTGCTTCATCTGAAGCAACCCCTCCCAAGTTACCATCCAAGTTGCACTTCAAGTGGATAAATCCTTATGATATGAATTGTCTTGGCCCACAACGATATGGTTTGATTGAAACGGATGGTTAACTCAAAGCTCTTTGTGGGGTGTTGGACAAAAAGAAAATGGAATCCATGGAGTTAAATGAATCGAAGTTCAAAGGATGTAATGGACTCCTCCACAAGCTTTACAACAATAAAGCCAAGATTGGGTGAGTTAAGCGAGTTTGGGATCCTAGAAAAAGCTCCATGGATCATCATTGGGAGGTCACTCATTGCATGGGAGCTCTTAGAAGCTTGAATCCCCCAGGGCATACAAATTTTAAACAGTGGTGGGGATTCAAGGATGAGTTCAAGCACAAGCCTCCATGACAAAATCTTCCAAATGTCCAACTTGAAGGACAATAAACAAAAGTGCTGGGTGGGAGACAACCCACCATGGTAACACCTTTCTATCCCTACTCTTTTTATTGTTTAGAATTAGGATTAGGTTAAATAATTAGGATTAGATGACCCTTGTTGTGCTTCCTAGCTGACACTTGGCACAGAGGACCGTGCAACTTTCAAGTGTGGGGAGGGTAATGATAACAATTTGGGTCTATCTTAAATTCTATCGAACATTTTACTGCTTTCATAGATAGTTGTTTGTTACTTGTTAGTTGAGGGGATGCATCCAATCCTATCTTTTTCTATGAATTGACATTGCAAATATTTGAGTTTTTCAAACATGTAGCCTCTTTTGGGGACCCCACCCAAAATTTTCAAAAAAATGCTTTATCCGAAATTGATTTTCAAACTCATAATAATCGTCCGATCATAGATGAAAGGAAAAAGACACACAAACCAAGTGAGTTTTGAGCCTAATTGAAGTGGTCATTTTTACCACGTATTTTCCTTCATGTGTGTTATTCCCTTTCCTATGACTGTGATTTTTGCCTTGCCTGATTCTCCATGTCTGTTGCTGTTTATATTCTGCATATTCATATGATTTAAGGCCTTCTTTGTTTTAGCCCACTAACCAAATAAAGCCTTACCCTGTACATTTATCTTTTGCACCCGAACTTTGAGCCTTGTACCCCTTTTTATTCTTATAATAACCAAACATCAAGCCTCAAAAAGTGAAAAACCAGTGCACAATCCTACTTGATCTTCTGATTAATCCAAGATTTAGCAGGGTGGTTTTAACTTTTGAGAGAAGAAAAGAAAGGGAATCAAGAAGAACCATTCGTGTGAAGGATGAAAAGAAAGGAGAACTCCAAAAAGAAAACCAAAGGTATTTGGAGGACACCTGCATGCGCTAAAGCGCTAAAAAGAAGGGCACTCGCACAAAAGGGAAGGCAAGGGAATGAAAAATTCAAAAGAAGAAAAGTTCCGAAAAAAGAACCCTTGCCATCCCCGAGCAGAAAAGCTGCAGAAAAATAAAGACAAATGCGAGTGCCATGCAACTAAAAGAAGAAGTGCGTGTCATGAAAACAAAATGGGGATGCGGGAATGGAGTGAAGAACATCAGGATAGGTGTCTTGGATTAATCAGAATGTTCAAACTTTTAGCGCACCTTTCCCAAATTAATACTTCCGAACCTTCACCCTAGCCCCGTTACAAGCCCAGAAAGACCTTTCTGATGATTACACAGGTATACACAGCAGCATTGATTGACGAGATAAAAGGCAAGTCGAGAAAAATAGGAATTAGATGGGAACCGAGAGCCTTTCTAACCCGATACACTGAGTGATGAGCGTAAACACGACCGGGTGAGGTACTTATTCCTTGATTTTGTGATTTGCAAAACCTTTATCTTGTGTGAAATCAATTATATCTTTTTTGTGAGCTTAAACTGTTTGGCGGGGTTAGCATTTGCTGAAATGCTCTTTGCCCGTTCTCTTGCACACGTTTGTTTAAATTCCTCTATTTTGTAATTTCATTCATGGTAGGTCTCTTGCGTAGTTCCTCCATAATGGACTTCAATGTTTGATCTTAAGAATTATAGGCTTATTCACCTTTTTGATTGATTTATTTGGGCATGAGGACATGCCAATGTTTAAGTGTGGGGAGGTGATGAAACCCGTTTCGACGGTTTATTTTACTGCTTTAATTGATTAATTATCACCTCTTCATCGCTTAAATACTAGCAAAATAGGCTTGTTAGCGTTTAGTTGCTCCTTAGGGCTTATAATGTGAAAACATGCATTTTGGCCATAATTCGCTATATATTCATTTACTTACTTAATTTCCATTCTATTTGATACCTTGATGTGTTTGTTCAAGTGTTTAGGCCTAGATAGGTTAGAATTGGATTGGAAGTGGCCAAGAATTGCAAAAGGAATAAGAATGAAACGATGCGAAAGGGAGCTATTGTCATCGAATTGGAGCAAACTTGGACTCTTTGGAAAGAGGAATTCAATACCTACAACTCTCATGATGAACACTTTGTCTGGACAACAAGCAAAATGAAGGCCAAAAAGGGAATTTCAAGCCAAATGGAGGCCTATAAATAGAGGGCATGCTACCCCATTCTCCACACACCTTCTTGAGCCCCTCTTTGGGGGTTCTAAAGCCTTGAGAGTTTTTGGGGAAATTTATGTTCTCCCATGTTTTCTCTTAGTTGAATAATTTTAGTTCTTAGGATTTTCGTTTTCTTGTAGCCACACTAGCGAAACATTTTATTACTTTTATTTACTATTATTCTGTCAAACTTCTATTTTAATCAATTTACTTTATTGTTATTCTGTCCGTTTAATTTCTTGCAAAACCGCGTTTTTACATATTATTATGCTGCCAGTTTATTTTCCCGTTTTTATAATTCCCGTTAGTAGCGAGTAAAGTCCCATAGTGTCTCGGCTGTGAGGTGAAATGTGCAAATGACCCGAGCAATGCGAGTCCCCATAAAGATCATGTTAGAGGAACGCGTCAATCCCGTAAAGCTATACGCCCTACACCCCTGCTAGCATAGTGGCAGTTCCTTGACCGTACGAGGTTCGCCACGGCAGCATGGCACAAGTGTTTGGGAACCTG
>JASCZI010271948.1:3621-19374 GCA_036250425.1 Stylosanthes scabra
TTTAATTGTTATGAAGCACCTTTATAGCTGTTTTAATTACCGTTTTTCATGACTTTTCATAACCGAGCGACCTATATATAATTAGGTTTGACACGTTATATTTATTTCCTACTTAGATTTTAACTTTGAATGAGTATATGTTATTATTAGAAATACAATTATTCACATGTATTTTTTATGAGAAATTAAAATATCGTAACCAAAAAAAAATTAATTGTTAATCAATTTTATATTTTTTTAGAAATAAAATATTCAAAACATTAAAAAAATAGAACATCCAATAATTTATGTTGTTGGCTATTGTTAACCGAATTTTTTATTGGTTACTTAGCTTTATTTTTTTTAATTTAATTTTGATACACTATCAATGTAAAAATATTTTACACGTCCATCCACTTATGAAACGCTATATTAGCAAAAGTTGATAATTTTAATTTCCAATGATCTTATGATTGATCATAAAAAGGAACAAATATAATTATAAATCTGAGTAAAATATTTTATACCTTCGGTATATCAAAACTAAAATTTTTTCATCAATTAAATGTTTTGAAAGAGTAATATATTCTCAAAGTTTATATGATCAAAGATTTAAATGGTTGATTTTAAAAAAAAATTATATAAGATAAATAAAAAAGAAAATAATCAGGATAACTTTTTAAATTTTTAATTCTGGGTTCTTGAATTATTAATTACAAAATCGGAGTTTTTTTCTTAAATTAAGTCAATATATTTGGAGCCCACACGTACTGTCGGCTGATTTTATAGTATTCTTAACATACATAAATAAAGAAATAAACAAAATTGATAAACAAAAGAGATTTTAGTTTCTATTGTATTTTACGTACACAAATTAAAGAGAAAAACAAATGCATTGCACTGCTGCGTATAAACTAGCTGGCAAGCGAAGAAGCCCAACTCGCTCTTTTTTGTCGGATTGTATTATTTCTTTATTATGTACGAAATTTTCTTTTTATAAAATTGAATTGTGCTACTCAAACAGTATTCTAAAAGCAGATGATGAGGCTTCCCACAAATGATAAATTTATTAATCTCAATTAAGTTGCACACGAGTCCAAAGTATATGGGTTTAATTCATATGATAGAATATAGAAACTTATATAGTTGTGTGTATAATGTGGGTGGATGTTTAAATGATGTAATTAAAATATTAATTTCTTATAATATTTTACTATATATAGAAGGATATTACTGTACTGTACGTGATATTGTAAATGAATCACATTAATACTTAGCTTATTATATTATTATTAATTACTAGTTGATTGGTCTTTTGTGATTAAATGCTTTGTCCTGTGCATAGATTCATAAGTCATAACAGTCGGTGAGCACATCTAAATGTTGATTAGCAGAAGAATTGTTACAATCTCAAGTTGATTTTTATTGATTAAATCTTGAGTAAAGAATAAATATTTGAGTGAATTTAGAGACTTAATTTATTGCTCAAATTAATAAGATTTTAGATGTAATTTTTTTATATTTATAATTTTACTAAGTTTTTAATAGATTCTTTTTATAACCTAAAAGTTTATAATTAAAAAAATTCTTGTATTAAGACCAAAATTTCGATTAGGAAAGACGTTCTGGTTATTAGCTAAAAGATAGGGAAGTGGATATATGAAATTACTATTATTAAAAGTATTATAAGATAGAATGCGTTTATTATATATAAAAGTTGATTTAACTAACTTCGCTTGGTACGGACGTGATTAGTTCATTAATTCACTTAAGTAAGTGTCAGGTTTAAATTTCACTTTGTGTATGTAATAATTTATTGATCAACGATAAATCCTTAAATAAAATTTAAATTTATGGTGAATTAATCATTGATCCGTGGGTTGAAAAATATCTATATATATATATATATATATATATATATATAAAGGTTGATTTATTTTCAATTCCTCATAATATAGGAGTGATGTAAGTTTTTAACTGATCATTCTGAATTAGAACATTTCTGTGTTATTTGTCTAAAATAGATACTAATTTAGAGTTTTATTCAAATCTTAAATGAAGAGAGTGAATATATACTCAAGGATTATTATAGAATACTTAAATAATCTGAATAACTCTATCTTGCTACCTTAAGCTTCTTACCTCATTATAAACCTCAGTTGGTATATGGAACAATAGAAGAATTTGATCATGATGACTGTCATTTAATTTGAAAAACAAAAAATATGTTAATAATAAAATAAATTCATCGGTTGGAAATATTCCTTAATTATGAGAAAAATTAAAATTAATTAACATTTTTTTTGACACGTAACATTTTACCTAAACCCTCTTATGTGGACTTCCTCACAAGTCACAACTGTACTTCAATAAGTGGAAAAATAGATTCAAGTTTCTAAAACCACTACCCCAAACGTTTTTTTGTTATTTTAAGAATAATTATTGACGTACCTATATTGACAAGAGATGTATATATTCTCAAAGACTAAAGGAAGACACAAATCTTATCAAAAGAGACAATTATTAATATTTTATTAATTATAATAATAGTGTTTAAGTATTAATCAGATACTATATTGTCGGACTCAGTCATTTGAAAAACCTGAAGAATAAGTAATTTTTTTTGTGACATAAGTAATTTTTAGTTACACTATTGGCTAAGAAATAATATATTTTATTTGTATATTTAATTTTTTTAACATTAATTAATAATAATATATTATTTTACTTAAATACGGCTAAAAAGAGTTCTCCCAATGAGATAACACTACTTAGGTATTTCTTTGGTGAATAGTAAAAATGATAAAAAGTCAATTTTTTTAATTTAAAAAAATATATATGCATTACAATGATGAGTTTTTGTTTTAAAATTTTTCTTACTAAATAAAGTCATTTTTTCTCTTTTTTTGGGTATGATGGAAGCCCTAAGGCCAAAACAAAACACATCTAACTACCACGAGGGACATGGATCCCACTACAACCAGCAAAGAGCATTAAAGATAATTGGGCGAGGGTGGTCTAGAATGAGTTGCTCGTCATTCCTTTCAAGAATAAGCTTGGCCAATCCATGAGCAGTTCGGTTTGCTTCCCTAAAGGTATGTTGTAGCTCAATTTGCCAGCCTCTATTCAGAAGAGCAACTATCTTCCTTATAATTCTTGTTAAAGTTGGCTAACTCTTTGGAGGATTATTGATTAGGTCAATGGCACTTTTGGAGTCTGTCTCTACCATGATCTTCCTTATACATTTGTCCCATGCCAGTTGCAACCATTTCATAATAGCGTTTATCTCAGCTTCAAGAGCATTCGCAGTGCCTATTTTCATAGCAAATCCGAACTCCCATCCCCCTAGCTCATTATGGGTGACTCCCGCTATACTCGTTGGGCCAAGGTTACCTCTGGAGGATCCGTCAGTTTTGAGTTTGTATCAGACCTGGGGGTTTTCCAACTCACATGGATAGGGTGGCTTTGTGATCGGTTAGCTTGCTGACCCCTAGTGCTATTGATGTCCTTAATGAACCTCTGAATTAGATCTATCTTCACTGAGAGGAGCTTATCAATGTTTGAGTGGGTGAGTTCATTTCTAAAAGACCATATCTTCCATGCAACTACCATGAAAGTGTCAGTCCAATTGCTGTCTTGTTAAATTCCCAGTTCTTTCTTCAAGTTGACGTTGATCCATTCCTCAAGCTCGAGGCCAAAGAAGAGGTTTACCATTCGGGGATTGAGCAGTTTATTCCACACTTGGGCAGCTTGGTTGCAATCTCGAATTACATGGAGAGGAGTTTCAATATCACAGTTACAATTGATGCAGAGGGGTTTGTCCCCTGGCCCCATCTTACCACTCTGCAGGCCGTTAGAAAACTGTTATGGCCTAATTTCCAGTAAAAAAATTTAACTCTTTGTATACCCTTCCATTTCCATATTTTCCCCCAATGAACATTCCCCGGATTGTTGTGATTAGCAAAAAAATTATATGTATGCTTAATTGTAAATTTTCCGTCGGGGTTTGGGAGCCCAAGAGAAAGTGTCATCCCCGTCTTCTGAGGCTGGGGTCAAAGTTTCCCTGATTTTCCGCAAGTCAGTATCAGGGAGCAGATGGTTTAAGTGGTTTAGATCCCATTCATTTGTATCATTGATGTATCTACTAATGGGCCAGTTTACTTCGTTCTTTTCTAGTAAAGGGGAGGCCACATCTCTAAGAGCAATGATGGGCATTAACCAGTAGTCATTCTAGCATTAAATAGTTTTCCCATTCCCCACAATGTGTCTCACATTCTCAGAAAGATGGTGCAAAATCTCAGCTAGAGCTTTCTAGAGATTAGAGTCACCCCTTTTGCAAGTCATCTCCCCATGCAAGTGGTTGTTTATACTATATTTGCCTATGAGCACTTGGGCCCAAAGAGGTTGGGAGTTGTTGATAAGATTCCAAGCCCTTTTGATCATGAAGGACTCATTCATCTTACTGATTTCCATGAATCCCAGGCCACCAAGGTGCTTTGGTTGGGTAATCTCCTTCTATCCAACAAGATGGGCCTTCCGATTTTCTCCAGAGTGACCCCAAATAAAATCCTTTTAGGATCTTTCAATTGTTGCACATATACTTCTTGAAATTTTGGTATGCCGCATAGGGAATACAACCATGGTCCCTGTCATGGAGTAAGCAAGAGTAATGTGCCCACCATGGAGAGAAACTTGGATTTCTAACCATTGAGGCGTTAGTTGATTTTCTCTGAGATCTTACTGAAGTGTTCCTTCCTAAGCTTCTTACCTTGGATGATGGCACCAAGGTATCTCCTAATCTCCTTTACTTCAATGTAACCTATTATTCCCCTAAATAGATTGTCTCACATAGGGATGGCAAAATCCCCCCGGGTACGAGTATTTACCCGTCGGGGGACGGGTAGGGGGAATATACGGGGGCGAGGATGGGGGCGGGTACCCGTTTATTAAACGGGGCGGGGGCGTGGGTAGAGATACCCGCCCCGTGGGCACCCTTAAAATACCGGTTTAACGGGGAAGTTACAAAAATACCCCCACCTATATATATATCTTTTAGAACCCTAATTAGAATGCTGCTTCCCCACTCCATCCTCAAACTCAGACTCCACTCACGCCTCACAGGCTCACACTCCCTCACCTCAACCCTAAGCAACAATCCTCCACCACCACCATCATTGCTGGTCCACCGCCTCCACCACCACCTCCTTCCAACACCACCACCAGCACCTTCTTCTTCTTCTTCTTCTTCTTTCTCTCTCTCCCGAAGCCACCGCGTCCAACAACGGCACCATTCAGCAGCAACCCATCCAACAACATCATGTCCAGCACTCCACGCATTGTGTTGTCGTCCAATGTCACCGCGCCCAGCCATCGCCGTCCAGTAAGACCTACCGTGTGGTGAAGGAGTCACCGCTGTCCGTCGCCTTCATCCGTCATCCAGTCAAGGGTATGTGTTGGTCTATTTTTTTCAAAAGAAATCGTTGTTAAATTGTAACTACAAACCTAAATTCACTATGAAATTGTGTTTATTGCAAACTTATCTACTTAAATTCCAATTTTTTCAAAAGAAAAAAACTGCGACTGGCTTACCTTGCAATTAATAAATAAAAAGGGATAGCAAAAGAAAGAAACTGGGAACCGTGTTGCAATCAATCTTTAGGGATAGCTAAAGAAAAGAAAAGGAGAACGAGTTTTCATGATTTGTGAATAACTAAGGAAAAAGCTTAGTGTGGATATTTTGAATAGTGATTTGTTTTGAGTGTTATTTGTTTACTGGTTTCAGAATATAATTTTATTTGAATGTAATTTAATTTGAATCGTATTTGTTGATTTAAATGTTGTTTCAAGATGTCTTTCAATGCTTATTCAAGATAATTTGTTTATTGGTTTCAGGATTCAAGTAGATCGGTCACAAGTGATAAATGAAGCATGATGATGGATGAAAGACGCTGCGAATGTTATTTTTAAATATGGATTTTGATGCTTATGTTTAGATTGGACAATTAGATGTTTTTTGTTATTGTGTCTGGGTACTGTGTTGGTATGTTTTGAAATTGTGTTATATTAATATATGAAATTTTGTGTACTTAGTTTTCTGGAATTTTTTGGCTATTTTTTAGAGTTTTATATAAATCCACGGGTACCCTTGGATATCCGTGTCCTCGACGGATATGGGTACCCGTTACCCGTCACGGGTATGGGGCGGGGGGCGGATATGGGGGCGCGGGACAGTGGACGGGGGGCATGCCCCCACCCCCGTGGGTACCCGTTGTCATCCCTAGTCTCACACGAGCATAAACATTTTTGGAGAAGTAGGTACTGATTTTACTGATGATGAGATGCCCCGATGCTTCATAGAATCTATCCAATACACTCAAGTTTTCCTCACCTGATCTGTAGAAGCCTCAAGGAATATGATTAGATTGTACGCAAACATAAGGTGTGAGATCTTAGGCCCCTCCTTTCTAGCTCTCATAGGTATCCAATCACCAATGTCAACAGATTCTTGGATCAGGTGTGACAGATGATCCATGCAAATAACAAATAAATAGGGGGACAAGGGGCCTCCCTGTCTAATACTTCTATAAGGGCTGAATTTACTGGTTTGGTGTCCATTCCAAAGCAGGGAGTAACTGGGAGAGGATATGCAATGCTTGATGATGGACAACAGCTGAGGAGGGATATTGAACTGCATTAAAGATTCAAGGATGAATTGCTAACTGAGTCTGTCATAGGTCTTCGTAAGATCAATCTTGATAGACATGAAGCCTTTCTTTCCTCTGATCTTCCTCATGAAGTGCACCATCTACTGAACTATAACAATGTTGTCGTGAATATTTCTCCCAGCGATAAAGCTGGATTGAAAATGGGAGATTATGTCACCCAAGCAAGGCTTTAGTCTATCTACCAGGATCTTTGTAATGGTTTTGTACATCACATCAGATAAAGAGATTGGCCTCAACCGGTTGAGGAATTTAGGTTTGTCAGTCTTGGGGATTAAGACTATCATAGTTTCGTTCAGCAGCTTAATGTTATCGAGATTATTCCACATACCGATGATCATGTTGACAACCTCCTAGTTGATTGATTCCTAGTTACTTTGGTAGAAAATACTAGGAATGCAATTAGGGCCTGGCGCCTTATGTCCCCCAATATTAAATGTAGCCATCCTTATTTCATCAGGTTGAAGTTCCCTTGCAACTAAGTTCCAGTCATCCTCCTACATCGCAGGGAATGATCTGCTACACACTAAAATTGGGCAATTATCTCTTTCTTCCTGATACAAGTTCTTGAAATAATGCTGAGCTATGGTCTCCAACTCAGTTAGGTCATCAATCCATTGCTCATTATCATTCCTCAAGGAAAGAATTCTATTTTTTCTACGCCTAATTATAGTTTTGACATGGTAATACAGTGTTTTTGTCACCATCCTTTATCCATTTTGATCTTGATTTCTGGTACCACAACTTTTCTTCCTGATCGAGGGTTTCTTCCAGTTGATTCAGTAAGTCTTGTTCAATATTATCAAGTGTTTTGTTACTGCCATAAGATGCACAGATCTGGATTGGATTCTGTCCTTTAACCTCCTCTTCCTCCTGAAAATATCCTCAAACACAATGTATCTCCATTCTTCAATACTCTGCTTAAGGTTGTGCACCTTGGAGAAATAGTTTTCTCCTTCTGCCCAGCTGTTGGTAAGCAACCTATGAAAGTTTGGATGCTGCATCCAGAATGATTCAAATTGGTAAGGTTTATTCCCGACAACAACATGGTTTCCTTCAATTTGGACCAAAAGGGGGTGGTGGTCCGAGTGGGTTCGAATAAGACACGAGACATAAGCTTCAGGAAATGAGATCCTTCAAACGTCATTGCATAGCCCTCTGTCTAGCCGTTTGAATACTCTTTCTCTATCGTCTCTGATTCCCCCACGCCAAGTAAATCTACTCCCTTTGACTCCAATGTCAATGAGTCTGCAGTTAGATATCCAAGCTGCAAGTTCTCTGCACTTCCACAAGTTAGCGGGGCTACCACTTTTCTTGTCCGACAGATCAGCTATTTCGTTGAAGTCGCCGATGACAAACCAACCCCCAACAATCCGAGTAGAAAAATTCCTAATTTCTACAGTGAGGATCCGAGAAGGTTTACCCCCTTAAGAGACTTCCACATGAATGAACTACTCTTTAATTTGGATGGGCTTGAGCCCAATATCTCCCCTATTCCAAAGGATCCAAATACCATCACTATAACCTCTTACTTGGGCCAGGATAGAGTTATTGAAACCCAAGTTCTTAATGACTCTCTCTGCACTCTCCCCACTACACCTTATTTCTTGGAGAGTAACTATATGAAGGTTATGGGTTCTCATATAGTCTTTACAAGCCTTGCTAAATGGCCTTCCAACAGCACCTCTTGTGTTCCAAGAAAAAATAATCATTAAAAAAATAATAATGAGAAAAAGGTTCCAACCTTAATCTCTCATGATAGTATCACCCCTTTCAGGTTCCACTATCATATTATCAGTATCACAAATGTTCTCAAGGCCGACCTCTGTGACCTCCATTCCGATTGGGCCATGATCCATTAATTTGATACTATTATGGGCTTGGATGTCAATAGGAACGGGATTGTTTTGTTCCCCATCAATTACTATACCCTATAAACTATGTTCTCCATCCCACTTTTGGTGCACCTGAGGAATGTCATTAGTGGGCCCCTGCCTAATGATTAGGCATTGATTATTCAAATCTTGCCTTTTCACCTGCATAGATTGCAAGGAATTTTCGTACATGTCGCTTTCTCAAATTGTGTTTCTGGTATAATCGTTTCAGAATTTTGGGTGTCGCTAGTCTCTGTAACTAGTATCACATTCTTGCTACGATCTCTCCGCATTTCGCTGCTTGTAAGGAATACCCATTGAGTTTTTTTTATCCCACTCGCTTCGTTAGCGTCTCTCTCTCTCTCTCTTTCTAGCGCTCTGAACAGTATTAGTCTTTTGAGCTGTTTCTTCAGGCGCGTCAACTCCACCCTCGTTCAATGCGTTGATCTTGAGCCACTACTCCCTCCTTTCTTTGGATCAGTTGCATTATTAGTAATTCCTTTTTTACCCTTTCTAGGTCTCTGCACAACTATCCACTATCCGTACGACCCTTTTGGGGGAGCACCACCATGTTCATTGTTCTTTGCACGGCTACCACCTGTATGGCCACCTTCTGTATTCTCATTAACTTTCTATGGATGGTTCTTAGCCCCATGCTTCTCCTTTCCGGCTACTTTACAGTTCTCTCTGGTATGCCTGCATCTACCACATTGGTACCAGATAGTATGGAGAACTTCATATTGTACTCCTACTAATTTCCCTCTAATGCTGACCCTGGCTTGTAATGGCTCTGATAGGTCAAGTTTGACACGCAATCTGGAAAATCTCCCTCTAGCTTGCACAATCGTATTAAAATGCACCTTTAGGGTTTTCCCTACCATGTTTCCAATGTCACGCACAATCGCTTTGTCGTAGTACTCCATCAGTAGGTTAGAGACACACACCCACGCTGCAATTTTATCCAACTTCTCAGAGACTGGGTTGAAATCTTCCTTCCATCTTTGAACCGCTAAGTAGTGGTCGAAGATAAGCCAAGGTCCTTCCTTTAGTGCTCGTTCGTAATCTTCCTTGTGCGAGAACCGAGCAAGGAAAAAGTGATTTCCGACATCTATCAGGCTGATACTTCATTCCTTTTCCCACGTCGAGTTAAGCCTCTTGTGAAGAACTGCAAATCCTATTCTTCTGCTAAGAAGCTTCACGATAAGTGTCTTCTTCCAGTGCTTCTTAAGACTTAGTTTTTCCGCCCTATTCATAGTGAGATTAGGGTATCCATCCTCATCCTTGATGACCCTTCTTATCGAGATCATCCTTCGAGCTTTCCAGTTTACACTGCCCTTGGTTTCTGCTTCTACATCTGAGTATTCGAAGTCAGACTCATAATCACTATCTACTTCGCTATCTGAAGAGTCTGTGTCATCTTTATAATGTAAGCTAAGTTCATAGACAAAGTCTGATCCCTTCACCATGCTTACATACAATCTTCTCGGTTGAGTGGCTCCATTCACATCTTCATTTGCTTCTGCGACTTTCTTGGGTGCCTGGGAAGTCTCTACACCATCCTCATTGCGAAGTTTACGTTTACTTTTTCTCAGGTTCTCCACCTCCTCAGGTGAAGGAAGGGCTTCCGCCCCCCCGCTGGGATGCTCCTAGCTAATAGCATAGGGTTGTGAACAGGTAGATGACCTATACGGAGAGAAGATAAAACTGTGCAGAGAGAAGAATTGAAAACTAACTAATTTGATAACTAAAAGTTTTCAGGAGAAATTACCAAATCTACCCATGAATATTTAGAACGTCGATAAATCTACCCAAAAAAGAAAGAAATTAACTTTATACCCATGAAAGATAGATTTGAATTGACAAAACTATCCGAACCCTAAAAAACTATTCAAAATTCATAACTTACCCCTAACCTAACCTTACCAGTACCTTAATTTTAATCCTCACAATCACCCACCCCCAATTTTCAACACTAACACCGTCTAAAATTAGCCACTACCCATGAATGTTTTTCAGAATTTTGATTCCTAATGGATGATTCCATCATTGATTTTATCAGAGGAAACATGGATCAAAAGGAAGCATCTCAAATTCCCAGAAGAGCTACAAGGTCTTCGGCTTCATCTTCTGTTTCCACATCTAACAATGTATCTTCTGCAAAGTAAATGGCCTTGAACCTCTAACAATCAATGACCTTTTAGTTGGAGGGGACCCTATTAGCCTAGAAGAATTGATCTATAATTTTCCGGGTAGAAGTAGCCAGATTCATGAGATTGTGCATCTTTTGGGCCCATTGAACACTCTGGTGCTTCTATTATTTGTGTCTGGAGGTGCTTCTACTGGAAAAACCAGTATCATTATTCAATTATTCTGACATCTTAATCGGCATCTTGTTTATTCTAGCTACAGGACGTGTTATAATCAACAAATCTTGTTTGAATCTGTTCTAAATCAATTGTATCTTCATACAAAGAGTGTTTATCCTTCTTTTTTCTTTGGGTGACAAAAGGGGGGGTCAAAGACCCTGCCCTTCCTTTGATTCAACTCTTTTTCCCACTCTAATGCTTACCTTATAACATCGTTCTTCAGCCCACAATCTTGTTGCATCTTCATCAATGGCTAAACAATATATCAATGGCAGCGGCGGTCATCACCATGGCATATCCTGTTTGTTGGTGTAGAAACCAGCGACGGCGATGTCAAAGAAAGATAGGCACAACAAGATTTACAAGGCTTGGGGGTTGAGGGACCAAAGGGTGAGGCTTCCTTAGTTGTGTTTTGGAACCACTATTCATATGCATCTTGAAGAATGGTGGTGGCTAATTTATGAGGATGATAAGATTGAAAATTGGGGATGGTGATGGTATGCATTAAAATTAGGGTAATGGTAAGGTTGGGTTAGAAGTAAGTTAGGAATTTTGGATTATTTTTTAGGGTTGGACTAGTTTTGTCAACAAAAGTCTATCTTTCATGGGTATAAAGTTAATTTCTTTCTTTTATGGGTAGATTTGTTAGCATTCTAAACATTCATTGATAGATTTGGTAATTTTTTCAAGTTTTAAATAAAGTAATTTTCATTCTGCATTAATTATTCCTTCTTCACTAGGGCCGTCAAAATGAACTAAACCCCTCGGGGCAGCCCGCTTATTTGTATAAATGGGCGGCTTTTGTTTCTGAGTTCAGACCGTTTAAAATCCGTGCTTAAACGAGCTAGTCCGCAGGCCCATTTATTTAACTTTTTTCAAAAAAACATAACATTTTTTCTTGTTCAACCAAAAAACCTAATTTTTCAATAAAAAAAAGCTTTGTTTTTCTAAATTTTTCTTAAAAAAAGTTATTTTTTGTTAAACATTAAAAATTTTATTTAATTTTTTAAAAATAATTAATTAATTAAATGGGCTCTTAGTGAAGATAGTAGTAAGGCTAGTAAGTGTGTTAGTGAGAATATTCTAGAAGGTGCTGAGTCAGATAATGTTGAAGTTAGTTAGAGTGTGTGAGTGTGTTAGAAGCGTGACTTTTTGGCTATATAAAGCCTTCATTGTATCTGAGATATTTTGGGGGTTTCATTTACCACATTCAGTACACTATGATACTCATTTCTCTCTTTCCATTTTCTCTGATCTTCTTCTTCTTCTAGTTTTGTTCTTCATCTTCTACCAGCCTTGAGCTGATATCTTTATGGTATCAGAGCTCAGGTACCGTAACATGGCTTCCGAAGATTCAATTACGTTTGACTCAATTGTTGCGCAAGCTACACCAGGATTCACATCAACTCCGATCTCGATGAAATTAGATGACAAGAACTATCTACAGTGGAAGGATCAAGCAGAATCCACAATAGAAGGCAATGATCTACTACATCACATCACCGGAGAAGATATACCTGAGAAGTTTCTGTCTGTAGTGGATGCAGCTTCAACAACAGTAAATCCAGAATACAAGAGGTGGAAGAAACAAGATGCGTTGCTGAAATCCTGGTTACTTGCTTCTATGTCGAAGCCGTTCACTACGCGAATGGTTGGATGTATCTTTGCTCATGAAGTTTGGAAGCGATTGGAGAATCATTTTGCCTCACAGATTAGGGCGAAAGTGATGCAGTTGAGGAATCGTTTGAGCAACATACAGATCGGTTCATCTATAAGTGATTATGTTCTTGCAATTAAAAGTACAATTGATGCTTTAGCTTCGGTTGGAGAACCTGTTAGGGAGAGTGATCATGTTAATGCTATATTACATGGTTTAACTGAAGAATATACTCCTCTAATAACTTCTATTATGACGAGACCTCAAGCTATTTCTGTAGCTGAAATAGAAGCAGTGTTGATGGCACATGAATGTCTTTTAGAAAAGTTTCGAAAACCAGTGTCCTTTGTGCAAGCTAATGTCATGTAATATTCACAAAATTCATCAAGAGAAATTGATTCTAGAAGAGATTATCAAGGACGAGGTGGCAGATCTTTTAGAGGTGGCAGAGGACAATTCAATAGATCTGAAAGTTATTATGAAAGAGGTACCGGTAGAGGCAATTTTAGTGGTGAGAGGACAAATTTTAATAATGACAGAGGCAGATTTACTGAGGACAGCAGGAGTTATCCAGATAGAGGCAACTATTATGACCGAAATCAACAGTATAGAGGAAGAGGAGATAGAGTCCAGTGTCAGGTTTGTGACAAGTATGGACATACGGCATTAAACTGTTGGCATAGGTTTAATGAGAATTACAAAGCTTCAGATGATAGAGTGAGTAACATGCAGGTAACTGAGCCAAGTGCAAATTTGAGTAATGTCCTTGCTACACCAGCAACAGTGGATGACCCCAGCTGGTACCCAGATTCTGGAGCCACACACCACATGACTTCAAATGAACAAAGTATGCAAGACAGAGCAGATTATGAGGGGACTGAAAGAGTTGTAGTTGGGAACGACTCAGGTTTGAAAATTAAACATGTTGGCAAGTCCTTCTTTAAGTCTAATTTGAGCTCTGGAGTTTTCTTACCTGATAAGTTGCTGCATGTGCCTGGTATTACCAAGAATTTATTAAGCGTGTATCAGTTTTGCTGTGACAATGGGGTCTATTTTGAGTTTCATGCTAATGGTTGCTGTGTTAAATCTCAAGAAACAAGTGAATTGCACTACAAGGATGGGTGGATAAAGACCTCTATAGATTCTCAGATTTTACACCATATGCTGCTATTCCATCAGCTTTAGTTTCAATAGTTAAGGATGAACAATTTTTGTTGTGGCATGCTCGTTTGGGTCATGCAAATAATAGTGTTGTAGCTACTGTGCTTCGTAGTTGTAAAGTTCCTTTTTCTTCTAATAAAGATGTTTGTAGTGCTTGCTATGTTGGAAAGTCGCATCAACTACCATTTCCTACTTCAACAACAATCTATGATGAGCCACTACAATTGGTGTATTCAGATATTTGGGGGCCAGCTCCTGTTGCAGATAGTTGTGGTCATAGATATTTTGTGAATTTTGTGGATGCTTGTACAAAGTATACATGGTTGTATCTCATTAGAAGTAGAAGTCAATTGAAGTTTGTGTTTGAGAATTTTCAAAAGATGGTTGAATTACAATTCAATAAAAAGATCAAAATGTTTCAAAGTGATAATGCAGCTGAGTATGTGAGTTTGTCCAAGTTCTTACAGGTTCAAGGAGTTATTCATCGTTTTTCTTGTCCACATGTTCATCAACAAAATGGAGCAGCTGAGAGGAAACATCGTCATGTTGTTGAGATCGGTCTTACATTGCTGGCTGCAGCTGGAATGCCTATTAAATTTTGGGGAGAAGCATTCTCCACTGCTACAAAAGTCATCAATACATTGCCTACTCCTGTTCTTAAAAATGTATCCCCATTTGAGAAGCTTTTTGGTAAACAACCACCTTAAAAGAGCTTGAGAGTATTTGGTTGCCTCTGTTTTCCTCATCTAAGGCCCTATAATCAACACAAGTTAGATTTTCGATCTTCTCCGTGTGTGTTCATTGGTTATAGTTGGCAACATAAAGGATATAAGTGCTTGACAGTGGAAGGAAGGGTTATTATCACTAGGAATGTGGTGTTCTTGGAATATGAATTTCCTTTCAAAGATGAGAATTCAGTCTTTAAGAAAGGACTTATATTAACATCTTCTGCACATGAAGCTGCTCCTCATTCTATTCCTACAATTCCTATTGTGCCTCCTACTGCTCCCCGAGTTCAGGTTTCACATATGTCCTCTCCACCCACTGCTATTTCTGATTCACTAATCCCAGTACCAATCAGTGATTTTGAAGTTGATTTGCCTATTGAGTTGCCACAACCTCAAGATCAACAGCAATCACAAAATGTTCATCCTATGATCACTAGAGCAAAGGCAAGTATTCACAAGCCCCGGGTATTTCAAGCTAAGGTTGAGCCTAGAACAGTTAGAGAAGCACTTAATAATCCAGCTTGGAAGAAAGCTATGTGAAGAGTATGATGCATTGATGCGAAATAACACTTGGAAGTTGGTGCCTCTGCCAAGTGGGCGAGAAGCAATTGGAAGTAAGTGGGTATTTCGAGCTAAGTACAATTCTGATGGATCTCTTCAGAAGTACAAAGCCCGTTTGGTAGCCCAAGGATTTGCTCAGAGACCAGGATTCGATTTCACTGAAACGTATAGTCCAGTGGTGAAACCAACCTCCATTAGAGTGATTTTATCAGTAGCATTGTCAAAGTCTTAGAGCATAAGACAGCTTGATGTGAATAATGCTTTTCTTCATGGAGAGTTGGGTGAAGATGTATATATGAGACAACCTCAAGGCTATGTGAAAGGTGACAATAGTTTGTAAGCTTACAAAGGCTTTATATGGTTTAAAACAAGCCCCCGGAGCTTGGTACCACAAACTTGCAGCTGGCTTGAGGGAGCTTGGTTTTACTCCCACCAAGTCTGATATTTCAGTTTTTACCAAGTTTGTTGATGGTATGAGCACTTATGTTCTCGTATACGTTGATGATATAATAATAACTGGTGAGTCTGAGCAAATCATCGCTGATACTATTGCAAAGTTGAATTGTAAGTTTGCATTGAAGGACATGGGCAAGCTGCAGTACTTTCTTGGTCTGCAAGCTACTATTACACCTTCAGGGGGAATGGTGTTAACTCAACAGAAATACATTGATGACTTGCTAAAGAAGGCTGGTATGGACGGTTGCA
>JASCZI010271948.1:25646-35818 GCA_036250425.1 Stylosanthes scabra
GTCAATCGGCCCCACGGACCATGGTGACGTGATCATACTCATTTTCATATCACAAATCTACAAGAATTTGATTGCTTAGACATGTATTATTAGATCATTTTAATTTTAATAACTATTTATATTACTTTTTAGGAAGCCTTTCGAATATTTTTAAAAGAATTAATTTACGTATATTATTATATATTTTTGTTATTTCATATATATTATTTTTAGCATAAAAAATTTAAATATCAGCATAAAAAAATTATTATATGTTAATATTTATATTTTTATGTTAAAAATAATGTATAGAGATGTACAATAATATTAATACATATAGCAATACTATTTTTAAAAATAATATGTTTTTATATTTTTAGGTGTTAATTCTAACGATGAGTCTTAATTTATTCCTAATACATATTTAGAATTTGAAACAGAAGCAAGCAAGCATATATATGGTGTACGTAGAAAATATTTTTGATGGTCCAATATGATATGACCTGGTCCTAATATTAGCTTGTAATGCAACATTTCCATAATTCCATGTACCAAATTAAATTAATTAAGGCGGTGAAAGTAATTAACTACCTTAATTAGAACAGCTATGCAAGGCCAATGAGGCATATCCACATCATAAAAAGCAAGCTAATACAGGGACAGCACACTCACATACATAACCCCATTAATTAATTAATTAATTAAACTTGCAAGTGTTTAGGCTAATGATAAAAATATCCATAATTATAATTAATAAGATACTAATTTGTGATATATATGTGCATATGGCTATTCAGGCATAACAACTGATCTAAAGCTTCAAAATGATTATTACAGACATTGACATACATTTAAGAAATTAATTAAGATGAAACTAAACCACATGATTATGGAAAATTATGTCAATAATATAGCTAGCTTAGCGTGTTTATATGTATACGCAAATTAACAAAAGGTCCTGCCGCCAAATTAAAGGCATGAATTGAAGAAGAAGAATAAGAAGAAATTACGTAGATGCTTCTTCATATGATGTACTGTATGTGGTAGTGGTCAAAGTCTAGCTAATTAGCATTAGTTTATAAGAAATCAGAGGCAATCACATTGTTGCTGTGAAAAGCAGGATCAATCTTATGATTTAATTGACCTCTCTAAAGACTTTATCTCATGCTGTGCTTAAAAGTATAACCTTTTGTTTCTCTTTGTTTTTGACCAACTTTAATAATAAGAGTAGTGTTTACTTATGTTTTTAGGATAAAAAAAGTATTTTTTTTTCAAAAAATATTTTTTTTTGTGCTTAAAAAATAAAAAATAAGCAGACGAGGATACAGAAAGAAAATTCGTATAAAAATACAAATTAAAAATATTTAATTCTTATATATTTTCTAAAAATATATGAGATCCTTATTATCATTAAGAATTGTATACTCGAGTACACAAATGTGTATATAAAAAAAATGTATTATATATATCATTAAAAGGATAACATAATTACGTACTATTTTCTATTAAAAATTATATAATTATTTTATTTTGCAACAACAAACAAATTTAAAATAAAATATTTTTTAATTTTAATTTAAAAAATATCATGTAATGCAAAATATATTTTTAATCTTGATTATAAAAAAAAATTAAGTTTATAGAAAAATATTTACTTATATATTTGTTATATTCAAATAACTTAGTTGCTTCTATTTTCAATAAAAAATAGTTTATAAATAATCCGTCTAATATAACTCGATTATAACCAAATCATACATGGGTCATAATCATTAAAATCTATATGTTATAACTCGGTCTACTTCGTAGGATATATCACCCCATCATGCCTATTCATCAATTATCACTCACAATATAATTGATGACTACTTTAATTTGTACAACGATATTTTTATATGGTAAATTGCTTATAAAACAAGAGAGTTTAATTTGAACGCTGGCAATGTAGCCAAATTAAACTTCGTGTTCGTATATCTCATCCATCAAGTAGAAGGAAGCTAATTCAATCTCTTCTGGGGGTGGCAATGTCAACCATATTTACCGATTCAATCCAGTCGAATAAAATTGTCAATCCGATTTATAGCAGATAGGATTGAAAGGGTAACGGGTTGAGCTGTGAATAAATAGAATGCGGATTGAGACCCAACCTAACCCAATTAACCGTAACCTATGTATATATGTTATATTATATAAAAAGTATATTAGAGATGAGGATCGAATTAAGAACATTTTAATAATATAAAGAGTTTTTAATTATTGATTTAAGATATTCAACTAAAAATTTAATACTTTTTGTTTATATAAAAAATAACTTTATTTAGTAATTTATAAATATTATATTTTTTAAAAATTTGCGAGTAGGATTGGATACCCGTGGATCGAGAGCAATTTGGATTAGGGTTAATGTTGGCATGTCATAAACCTGCAGATAGGATAAGATTAAAATTTAGTAATAAAATTAATTTATAAATAGTATTAGGTCAGGGTTGAATCTAAAGTCTAAACCCTATTCTACTCTACTCATTGTCACTCTTATTCTAGACGAATTATATTTGGAAAGACTGAGGTATATAAGAACAACAAATATATTACTTCTTGTTTTGATTTTGATTCAGCTTCATCTATTTCTTTAAAAAATTAGTAAAAAAATAATAATAATTATATTTATCAACTAAGTTTAATCAAGCCTTTTTTTTTTCACGCGCTTCTTTTTCTTACAGGAAGCCTTCGTTTTTATCTATTTTCTCTGCTCTCTTTCTTCTATGTTTTCATCTCCTTCTTTTTTCTTCTTCTTCCTTCTTTTATGTCTGTGTCATTGCCGTCGTCCCTGTGCGATTTCGTCGTCATTTTTGTCGTCATCGTCAAAATCTTCTTATTCTTCTTTTTTATTTCTTCATATTCTTCTTCTTCATCATCGTCTTGTTTTTCTTTTAATAAAAAGTTTGAGTTTCATCTGAAAAGGAGAAGAATGATGATTATTCTTATTCATTTTGCTATTATATTGTGGTTCGATTTTTCAGTTTACAAGTGATGTTAATGTTTGTGTTATTGTAATTTGTTTCAAATCGTTTTATTATTTTATTCTGGTTGAATTTACCAATTTATGTCGTCATAAAAATAAGTAAATAACACTAATTTCTTTTATCTTGTAATTGATCATAAAAAATATGTGATTTCATGACTTTTTTGTAAATGTATTAAAATTAAATTATTTTTATTGTATATAGAAATTAATAAAAAATATTAATGAATGTAACATATCATCGGTTGTTACCAAAAATGAGATTGAACGATTTTTCTTCAAAATTATTTCCTCTCTAGCTTATAGCTGCTCTCCTCCATGAGCCTTTGCATAGTTGTGAAGCTATTATTTTATTTATTCATAATAAATAAATAAATAATTTTAGATGTATATCTATTTTGTTCAACTAAGTTTAATAAGTTATTTATTCTATGTCAAATAGAAGATTATTTCAATGTTAAATAAAAGTTCATTTCTATGTTTTTCTATATTATTTAACACCGAAATAATTTTCTATTTAACATAAAAATAAATATCTTAATTTGACTTGGTTGATTAAAATAGGTGTACATATAACATTAACTATATAAATTAACCTTAAATACAATAATGATTATGATGAAAAATTGAAAACATTAACCCATCCGCCATGCCAACAATGAAAGGAAATAATAGGTGCCGACGCACCTACTTAGCAACCTAGCATGGTGAGAACGAATTAAGGAGTTTGATCTCCATTTGAATTCATTAGTAGTGTAATGTGTATAAAAAAGAAAAGAATAGAAAGAAGAATAAAAAGTTAAAAAGTGCAATTAAACAAAGAGAACGTGGAGAGAAAAAGAAAAAGAAAAAAAAAAAACATAAGGAGAGAAATATTAAAGATGGTTGAAGTGAAATAGTAAGACATGTTGTGTCCTTTTTTGGTCAACCAACTGTGCATCCGACAAATGTTATCGGAATGCTATTACTCAATAATTAGTATCTCTTTCGACTACTAATAATCTAATTTTTGACACCGACAACATCCTGTCTCTTTCTTTAAGGGAAACTAATGACCAACTTCTTATTCTCTTGGTCAGATACTATATACATGTATGCCTACGTCTTCATAAAAGATTAATTCAACAACTATGTATTTCATCTTTAATTAAAATTTCACGTGTATGTATATGTATATGTATGTTCCTACTCTCTAAAAAGTAGAGAGAGTACATAAATACATATATTATACGACATACATCACCCAATAATCAATGGTGCAAGCTAAGAAAAGTTTATTGTATAGTATAGTATAATAATCTTGAAATGGGACTCGTGACATATTTATTTTATGACATGAAATTATATAGATGAGCTCAATTTACACGTTGAGGTTGAAATGATAGCTAACAATTGATTTCTTTTGCAACTGGTAACGAAAGGAGAGGACTTTAAGAAATTGAAAAAATAAATAAATAAATAAACTTAGGGAGAACTCAATGATATGTGGGGCTTGATTTGGGCTTTTACATTGATAAATGATTTGAGTGAAGCGTTGAACTTAACTAAGAATTATAGCTGTCACGGATCTCATTAGTTTTAAACCTGTCGAGTTGGAATATTATAAGAAAAAAAACTAATTACTATTTAACTAAAAATTATAGTTATCGCAGATGTTATTAGTTTTCAACCTGTCGAGTCGAGTTGGAATTCCATGAAAAAAAAACTAATTACTGTAGCTTCTAGAGGGACATGTGTGATGGACCATGCCCAAAAAATGTCAAAGGAGACAGACACTTATTCTATAATTGGGAATGATGAATTGAATTTTAACCCCAAAAGACTAGTGATATATGAATAATTACAAGCACTATAGTAAGAATCAATAATAACTTGTAATGAGTTGTGTTAAAAGAGAACATATTCCCTAAGAATCATTGCGAAATATCTCAAGTAACGATTATGTTTGACGTTTTATGACTCTATTACCAAATGAATAATTCGGCTTTTTTATGGATTTCAAATGTGATCATGACCTTAACACCACAAGGGAAACAACATCACTTTTTTAAATAACTTTTATTTTGGGGGTGAAGAGAAAGCCATCAAAGTTAAAAGTACATAAAGCATTCCTTAATTTGAACGTCTTAATAATAATAATGGCCAATTTCAAAGATAAGCTATGTATGTGTGTGTGTTTTTTTTTTTTTCACTGATTGCGCTTTTCTCACTCAAACCACGAAACTTCTAATTACGTATTCATTGAGTGTGTATTCAATTGCATGTACTTTGTATTAAGGAGGAGCTTTCTAGAATTTCTTAGTTTCACCCCCACTTCCTTATTATTAATGAGTTACTTGGTTTTATAACAAAGTGATGAATGAAATAATAATGGAGTAGTAGTTGATGAATTCCCTTGTTACTTACTCTCAACACAAATTACTACTCTTAATGAAATATTTTGGAGTAGTTTGTAAGAATTGACAATTTCAATTCCATGTATTTATTGTATAATACCAAGGTGCTTTGAGAACTATAAGGCATGAGGTATTGCTTTGGGTTTGGGGAATAAAAATTGTCTCCTCCATTGTATTCAATTATTATTTAATCATGTTAGATAATATACAGTTTCTCCAATGTGTCACTATATATTTGCTTCAGTATAAATTGAGAAAGTCTTGATAGCCAATATTAGGGAGACAATAGAAAGCCAATATTATTTTTCTTTCTTTTTTTCTTTTCCCTTATACCATCACTATATCCCTAATTACACTCATTGACTCCCTAACATTGATTCCGTAGCATTATTCGTATACAATTTATCATGCGGCAGGACCATTATTCATGAAAGCCATAGGTAGAGGTGGGAGATAGGCGAGGACAAAGCTTGTTTTTAATTGATAGCCAACATAAAATTGATTAATCAAAACGAGTTCAATAAATCGTTTTGGGACAGTCATTTGATTAAATTAAAGTCTTAGCCATGTTATTTTATTGTTTGGAACGTTTTAACGATCTACATAAACATTCTGTTAATTGCAGTTGAATTAGGGATAAAAAAAAATCACAATTTGTAAATGAAAGGACTAATTTGATCATTTCCAAAAATCAGAAACCGTGTTAATAAAGGTAGAAAATTGTATAGACCAAATTTAACATTACCCCCTTATACTTTTGGAAGGTGTTTCGGTATATCTCGAAAAGTGAGGTATATCGTATTCTTTCACTTTTTAACCGTTGATCTTTATTATATATTAATTTTATAATTAAAATCAATCAAGATCAACGGCTAAAAAATGATGAAATACGATATACCTCACTTTTTGAAATATATCGAAAAACTTTCTTATACTTTTACTTTTGCCATATAACATTTGCCTTACTAAAATATGGGTCCTCAACTCAGTTAATATGTTTGGAATTACACATAAACTTGGAAACCTTTTTTTTTTTTCAAATACATAAAAGTCTAGATAACTTTAATATCCATTATTGATTATTGATTATGTTTTACTTCAACACGTTTCAATGAAATCAAATTAAGATTTAAGTAAAAATGAAAGAAAAGTTTTACAATGAGTCAATTCATGATTCTTAAACTATGATCTTAAAAGTTTACAGTATAGGTAATCAATAATTTTCTAACCAACAAATTGGCCAATAAAAAATTGAATATCTGTAATCACTATTTATAGAACATCCATAATGAAAGTCATAGAATATCCGAAACCTAAAATAACCATCAACTAATTTTGTATTTTTTTAAAAAACAGAACATCCGAAATATAAAGAAATAGAACATCCAACTTAAGTCGTTGACTAAATTTTTATTGGTTACCTAACATTGTTGATACACAAAAGAAGCTACGCATATATCACTTCAATCATAATGACAAATGAGAGTTTTTTTTTTGTTATGGATGACTAATGAGAGTTATTAAGAAAGAAAATGATTTATGAAGTCAAAATAATTGAGAGATCCAAAGGGAGTTAGGTCAGCAAAAACAGGCTACATCTTTCACAAGCTTTACCTGCAAGGTTGATGGTTTGAATACTAAGAAAATTTCTTGGAAATTCACTATATACACCATTGAATCAGTCACCAATTGTCTGTTTAATTGTTGGTTCACATAATCAAAATAAAAAGATTAAAAGAATAGCTGCTGAAAGCCTGAAATGGCTGACAAAACTGGTATACAAAAAGCATCCTTGCTTATATAAATAAGAACTTTCAAAATTAAAATTTTTAATAGTTGTTGTTCCTTTCATTTTTCCCTTCCTCAACAAGTTCCCTTGGAATAATCTACACTACATAGTTACATCATGTCACACTTTTGCCGAATTCAAAGTGAAAATGGCTGTGCAACGAACTCTCATTTAAAACATGTTGCAGCAAATGGGAATTCAGGGTGATCTACCTTCCTGTCATGTACTCATCAATTCCCTTCCATTTTGATATCTATGTTACAACCAACAAGATCCAAATCCCAAAGACTCACATTAAATGAACAATTATAACAGATTAGGTCCAACCAAGTTATCACACTACTCACACACGCTTGGTTTCATGAATAATGAGGCATCATAACAACCTTAGAAGAGTATCTCCATGATGGAACTACTGCACCTTACAATTGAAAACAGAAAACTCGGATCTACCCATGTTTATTATTCCTTGATTACAACTTAGCCAACTACAATTTGCTGATTTTATTATTATTATAATATAATTACTGCTACATATAAAGACATAAACTAAAAATAAGATCAAGAATAATTCTAGCAAAAAATGCATCAACTGGAATCATTTCACAATTAAAACTTTGCATTGATTGATTAAAATGACATCTTTTGTCAAAATATTCAGCTTGCATCAATTGGAGACACCTTTTCATGCACAAGAAGTATGTACAAGCTTAATACATCACAGGATAACTGTATAAGTATATTTATTTACATAGGTGATAATACACTTACCAGGATAATTTCTGAATCAATGCTGCCTGTAAGATCATGTCTATAGAACTCTGCATGACTGCCACTCTTTCCCTCTCAAACACTGGATCGACACGAGATAATTAGTGCCGGATATCCTCAGGTCAAGTCAACCATGTTGTACAATTTCACATGGTGGAACTGCATCTGGATCTGGATCCAAATGTTCTCATATCTTGAAGCTTACTTCCTTCGGCTGCAACAACTACCTCGAGTATACCTCTGCCTGACATCAGGTATGCTTCCTCCAAATTCAACATATTTGTCCAGATAGTTATCTAGTCTATATATACAGAGCACAGCTGAAAACTTTGAAAACACATTTTAATCCCTGAAAATTATGTTCACCTACAGTCCTGTTTAATTTTATGAAGGTTTAAATGCATTAATAATACCAAGGAACTTAAACAGATATGGCAACTAGATAAATTCTGAATCAAAATTTCTAGGAAGCCTGTGTCTATAGGTCCTCTATAACTTTGATTGCTGTTACTCTTCTCAAATTTTAAGATTGCTTCTTGAGGAATATCTCGACAGATCCTTTGGTCAACTTATATCATTAGTATTATTGCTCATGTTATGCTTCTTACAAAGAATGTAAACTACTGATACCCCCACCCCCAGTCACTAAATAATGGAACAAATTTGAAATCTAGTCCTCTTTCTGTTTACATCCATACTTGATAACAGAATGTATGCATTCAGCTTAGTGCCTTAGTCATATATAATCCTGGAGGAATTTAGATTCTATACACCTTGAGCAAGTGGAACATTTAGTAAGATTTATTGTAAAATTTCAAAAGTATAGAGCTACGACACAAAGAATAAGAAGTTTCTGCCCAGTGTATGCAGATGAAGACATTGGATTACTATTTTGAAAAACATGATGTTAGATAAAAGCATCTGGTAAATATATAACAGAACCAACATGGACTGATGTAGGCATGTAACTAGCATTGAGGATGATGGTATGGTATAAACATTCAGGAAAGCCATAACCTCCACGCCGAAATGCATACTAAACTGTTGTAATATATGCAAACATACTTATGATTATTTTATTTATTTAAATTTAGAATGAATGGCTATATAGTATAAACTTTGATCTACACAACTAGCATAGCAAATAATTAGTGGAAACTATTGCCTTGAACATGTATATATTTTGAATTGCAACACAAACAGTAAAACATAACACATGATATCAAATTACTCGGTTGTCATATAACAAGATGGAAAACTTACTTAATGCTGGCGAATCTATTGAAAATTCTTGTATACCATGTGAATGAAACATTTCCATGTAAATCAATATATTTACTCGTCTTGTTATTAATACTTAGTATGATCCGTAAGTTACTACCACATATAACAATGTTAAATTGATTTTTTTTTTTTTTGGGAGGGGGTATTTTCACAATGTTAAATAGACTAGTATTATAAATACAATATACTCTTACTTGCCATCTGAAGAACTTACAAGGACCAATTATTTTGATTAATACAACGAGTGACGACTATAGCCCCAAGGACTGTCTGTGCAACTGAGCTCCCGGCTGATAAAGTGTGAGGTTGTGTATGGCTTTTGCAAAGAGCTCCTTCAGATCAGGATGCTGAGCTAAAACAGGACGGGCTAGCTTCTCTAGAGTATTCAAGGTGCGCTCTTGTTCAAGAACCTTACTATTGCCCACATTCACAGCAAGATAACAAAGTAAAACAAGGCCATGCATTTGCGCACGATCATTGTTCTGCAGCAATCTCATTAGCTTAGGAACTCCATCGAGCTCGAGTATTGCCTTGGAATGATCAACACGGTTGTAGTTATCCAAGCATGCAAACTTCCCCAAAGCAATAGCAGCCTCAATAGCCACATCCACATCTCTGTTACCAAGTTGTGCAACCAAAGGGCCAAGCACATGCGGAACCTTTCCAGAGAAGTTCCTGGCTAAGGAACCAATTGACTTAATAGCAGGAATCTGCAATGCCGGATGGTTCACTTCCCGAGCCACTCTCAAAAGCTGATCCAAGACTGCTTTCGCGGCGGGAGCAGTAGACTTGAAAGCAGCCCTCCGAAGATCAGAATTGGACTCGGCCACCGCAGCAATCTCCATGACAGCCATGAGACAATTGAGCTGCAATTCTCCGGTCTCAGACTCAATAATCTTAGCCAGACAAAGCAAACCTTTGGTCTCGGTGA
>JASCZI010271948.1:58222-95026 GCA_036250425.1 Stylosanthes scabra
TTTGTTCGGAAGCGTTCCTCTGTATACTCTTCCGAACCCGCCGGAGCCTAGAAGGTTCTCCCTCCTGAATTCTCCCGTTGCGGTGCTGAGTTCGTCGTAGGAGAATCTGTGAGGCCAGTATTCCAGCTCCCAATCTTCGATCTCTTCTTCTTGCTCCTTCATTTTGTTTCGCCACCAGAGATAACAAATTGAGACCGAGATTGCCACGAAAGCGACGCAACCGAAAACGATTCCGGCGATTGCGCCGCCGGAGAGAGAAGAAGAGGAGGTTTTAGGCTGGAAGACTGGTAAATTAGTTGTGTTTATTTCTCTTGCGGAACCTGAATTGCTGAAACTCCATGCGAGTACCCTCTGTTGTTCGATCCAATTCGTTTTCGAAGCAGAGAAGCCGACGAACATCTCAGAAGACAAGTAGTTGGCCATGTCCGGGTCTGTGTACGAGAGAGTTGGCTTCTTCGGGCGGGGAAGGCTCGCCGGAGCGACGGTGACGTTGATCTGCATAGTCTCGCCGTCGAAATCGATCCAGGCGCGGACGTTCTGTCCGGTTCGCATTCGAAAGGGGACGAATGCTCCGGTGGAGTTGTAGTAGCCAGCGGACTGAGTTTTCTTGGAGACGATGTTGTTGAGGTCGATGCCGATGTGGTTGTCGTCGGGGTCGTCGAACTCAGGGTTCTGGCCGGTGTCGAATTCGACGGCGAGGAGCGGGAACGGGGAAGGAGAGGTGGCGTTGGTGAAGAGGCCGAAGTACTGGCTGGCGAGTGCGCCGGGAGGGGAGGTTGTGTTGCAGAGGACGAAGGCGAGGCCGAAGCCGGGACTCGTCGGGATCTGCGGCAAGATGGAGAAGACGAAGGAGGTTGAGAAGGAAGAAACGTTGCTGGAGGAAGAAGAAGAAGAAGGGAAGGGTTTCTTGATGGTGATTTTTTGAGGGTAGAAGGCTCTGCCGAAGGAGTATTGATTGGAGTCGTTGGTCATGCGGATGACGGAGGAGTCTACGAGTGCGTCGGCGATGAGGATCACGTTGGTGGTGTTGGTGGCGCCGGTGAAGGAGTTGAAAAGGAAGTCAACCGCGGAGATTGAGTTGAGACAGAGTAAAAGCTGTAAAACAAAGAGGAAAAAGTGGAGGGTGTCCATGGTGGGTTGCCGGGAACTATGATCTATGGAGACATAAGTTAATGTTTAGTTATTGGTCTGAGAATTGTGAAGGTTTTATTTGGTTGACCTTTGAATATTCAGTGACTAGTAATCACTGGAAAGTGCTAAGTGCTAACAGTTGGAGATCCATCAACAGATAAACTTGTGTTTTTTTGTTACAACTTTAACCAAATCCATGTCAACTTTTTGGTTCAGGAAAGTTTTCTCCCAATTTTTATGTGCATGCACCTTGTTGATCATATAAAAATTGAAATATCAGTATAATAATATAGTAATTTGTCAACAAAGTAGAAGGAGGAATAAATGAATATATAAAAATTTACTAATGACCAATGGATGTTTAGTCAATTGCTCAGTGTCCTGCGGGCTGCGGCATGGTTTGCTCCATAATCTTGTTTACTTCTTAAATTAATCACATGGGGTGACGGCTAAAGAATGTTTAATATCAGTAAAATAAGCTTTAAGATTAGGTCAAACTCCTTTGTCATGTTCAGCAATCAGTATGCAAAACCTTGTTCATATTCTACATTCTTATAATCATGCCGTTACCTCGTTTTTTTCCCCCTTAATTGAAACTGCACTAATGCCGAAAGATCCTAACTAGTAACAACTTATGGACAAGAGTTGTCCCAGAATAAGAAGCCCTTCTCTATCTAATTCTAATTCTCTTCTTGTTTTTGGCCAAGCAATCAACACTCTTATATTGTGTTCTATGTATATCTGTATTAAATGAATTCTCCAATTTAATCCAAAAGATCATTACTTTTGCGTTGATTTCGTGGTGGTGGCCAGGTCTTCACTCTCCATTAGCATGCCCTGATGTTCATTATTTTGGTCTGTGTTTTGGACTTCTGGTCATATCTTTCTTTTTCGGCCTGGATCTTCATAATTTTGGTAAGCGGATCAACGATGCGGTTTTTGTTCAAAACTCCAAATGCTTTCTTTTGGTTAAAAACTAGTACACAATTGGCCCATTTTTATCAGTCTTTTTTTTGTGAATAATTTTTTCTCACCCTTTAACTAGTTTAGTGTGTGCGGCTTTATGAAATTATTTTTCCTCTTCTTCTTTATTTATTTTTGGAAATAGTCTTATCCAAATGCAATCATTGATTACCACTTGACCAACCATAATTTAGGATTTTGGGGTTCGGGAATTTTGCTTTCTTAGCCCATAGCCCATTACAAATTTGGACTTATTGAACAAAACAATACCTTCGATCGACTTGATAAAAAAACGTAACCAACACCTCGACAAAAATATGAACCAACAGAAGTTGCTCTATACCAAAAAAAAGAAGACACCAACAGAAGTTGGTCAAATAATTACTTAGTTGTAATACCAAAAACAAAAAAAGTCCTGGACACTTCCCATAACGGAAGGAACACTAAACCAAAAACAAAAAAAATTAATTTAGTTGTTCATTTAAATAAGGGTCGAGAATTCAAATTTCACTCGTTATAAAAAAAAAAAAAGTTTGCCTCTGGACACAACCCATAAAAGAAAGAACACCAAATCAAAAAAGAAAAAAAATTTAGTTGTTCATTTTCTTTTGACGGATTATTGGACAATAGCCCAAAATCCTAGGCTTCACCACAAATACACACCTCTCACTCACACACACTAAATTACCCAACTTTCTTCAGCTGAGAATCGATTCCATGTGCAGCTACTATTGAGGCCAACGGCATCACCAGTTGGACCAAGCCTCGGCTGCAGTTGTTCATTTAAATAAGGGTTGAGAGTTCAAATTTTACTCATGACAAAAAAAAAACAAAAAAAAGTCTGTCTCTGGACACAACCCACAAAAGAAGGAACACCAAATAAAAACAAAAAAAAATTAATATAGTTGTTTATTTAAATAAGAGTTGAGAGTTCAAATTTCACTCGTGCCAAAAAGAAAAAAAAGTTTTCAAATTTCTTATTATGTAGTATTGAGCAACTTAATGGTTAGTAACTAACTTTCAAATGAACCTGCGATCTACAACAAATTACTTATTTACTTATTTAATCGAAAGATATTGTGAAAAACCTTTAAAAGAAAACAATGTATTATAAATGTTGCAGTGCGTATTTGTTGCAACTCCTTGTCCAACAATAATAAACCTTTAAATAGAGCTAAGATATAAGATAGGAAATACAAATAACTAATCTTTGATGTGCTATGATATACTATAGAAAACTATAAAAAAAAAAATTATCCGTTTAAGTATATATTTAGAATTCAAATCCGTTTAAGGATATATTTAGAATTTGAATATCATTTTGTATATAGAATAAGTAATTGATAAGGGAAAATAATTAAACAAAGCTCTAATAAATAGTAAATTAGACGTAAAAGATTTTAGATTCGAAAGTCATTTAAAATACCAAAAATTGAAGTTTAGGGTTGACGTTGAATTTCTTCTCATCCCATCCCATCCATAATTTTATTTAGAGGCTCTTATACGGATTTTGTGATTTTCTAGAAATACAACTTAGATTGAACTTTGGATTCAAGATGTGAGTACCAGTAAATGAAGTGCATCAAAATCATGAACTTTGGAAAGAAAACGAGTAGAAAAGAAATCAGAACAAACAACAAAGATTCTGAAATTTAACTACACTTTACAGAATTCTGAAGTGTTTCAGATTTACAAATTACAAGTAGCAATTGAAAACGAAATAAAACTTGAAAGTTCAGAAAAAATAACCTTTCACAGAAAACCGAAAGGGTTCAAATGAAGTAAATAACTTGCATGAAATTATAAAGGTGGAAGGAACCCTACTCAAAAAGTAACTTGGAACAAAGTCAGTAAGTCGCTGGGATGTGAAATTGTTTAAGTGTGTTTCTGAGTGAAGTTTCCAACCTTGATTCTGTGAACACTTCTGCTATTTATAAATGGTTTCTTCCAATCTCCTTCTGCCACATGTCAAGCTTGAAGAAAAACTGTTCCTGCCTATGCAACCTCCAAGTAATTTCTGAAAACTGCTTCTGAGAATCTTGTTGAAATATAATTGCCCCATGTTTGAAAACTCGAACTCGATCTTGATCCTTTCACCTATGCTTGAACTTTAACCAAAATTCACTAAGTTAAATTTTCCTACACAGGACTTGTAACTTGTATCGAAATCAATTATCTAAGATTGATTCGAAAATAATTTTCGAATAACGACTTACAACATCTCGATTTAGAGCAACCACACTCCACAAGATCTCAATTTTGTATAAAATCATTCATTGATAATAGGAGTTCGATCTCTATCAAAACTTTCCAATTAAGTCTAGTGCACATAAAAAGCTTTTACTTCATAAAGCAAGTTGTGTGATTAGAATCATTTTTTTTCCAAAATTCTTTATTTTATTAAGACTACAAAATAGACATGTTTAATCTTACTTTTCATATCGAAAAATATAATTTTCGATACAACAGAGGCAATAGAAGCAGAAGAACCCTATCTTTGTAAAATCCTACACGTGTCACATGTGTGGCATGTCGTCACCTCTCCACGCATCTTCAATTATTCCTCTTTCCGTTTTCTTGAATTGTCATTAGGGTTTTAAACTAGTACTCTAACTAGATCTAGCAGTATAACCCGAGTTTCATATGAAAAAATTCTCCAAAAAGTTTTGAATAAAATTAATTTGTTGAAGTTTTATCTATCCTTTGCTAATTTATAAACACTTCGATAAGGGAGACAATTAACTTATAAATTTATATATCTCTAAGGAGTTTTACGAAAAATTTGAAGACATGACCAATGATATATGAAGAGAAATTAAGGGAAAGAGTAGAATGACTTAGAATACTTCCCAACTAATATAGCTTTTATGACGATGATAGAAAGAGAGATAGAACTTTTGAACGTTATTCCCTCCCTAACCCTCGATCTTAATAAACATTAGAAATTCTTTTTTATGTAATTCAAATTTTATTATTTTATGTTTGAAGTAAATTAATCTAATCACCATTCACCACCATATGGATATTAATGAGTTATTAGTTTGATCCTTTATGGTTAGGCAACGTCAAAAGTGGGGCATATAGGTTGATGAGACAGAAGCATGTGAGAGTGAGGCACAACATGCAATGCAGGAACAACATATGGAAATGGAAGCATGGCGGTTTATACAAGTTCATTAACCAACAACCACGCGTCAGAAGAGGAAGAGAAAGAGGACAATAAAGCAGCATCGTAATCAAATTGTGCATCATGGTAATGTGCTGACTGGGTAGTGGACTACTGGTGCACTGTGTGGCTCAACTCGTGGTCTTGTAACATCGTCACACTGTTTCATTAGGCAACTTAATTATCATAACCAAACCCATATATACTACATACTTTATTTTAATTTCATGGCTAGAAGCGTGAACTTTGGGGTTTGAACAATTGGAGGTGATATAGGAAACATCAAACATGGTATATCATCAGCGTATCATGATTCATGGCCCCTTTTCATAATTGTGTTGGATGTTATATCTTTCAACTTTACTTGGACCGAATAGATTTGGACTCATCACTCTTTCATAGTCCCCCCTTTGCAAGTCAAAAGGTTGGATATGCTTTTATTAGTCACTACAATGATGATCATTCCAGATGTTTTCTGTTTTATATTTGTGAATTATATTATAATAATATAATAATTAAGTAAAAGAAGTATCGAGAGAGAAAAATGAAATAAAATGGTGTATGTATATACTCAAGTATGATAGTTTAATTTTCAATTTGAAAAAAATGAAAAGTAGACTAAACTTATCTATGATAAATCACATCAAAATATTCAGTATTTTTTTTGGGGCAAAATATTCAAAGATGAGGAAGTTAAACTCTAGTACAGTCTAAGCCTAATTTTAAAATAAAACAAAAAAACCAAATTCTAACAATAATTTTTGTAAGGAAAAATTTACAGGCAAACAAGTAAGAGAAACCTACAGAGCATATGAGCTTCTTTCTCTCTTTTTCTTCTCCAAAAACCACGACAACGTAACCCTCTCTCTGCTCGCCACTACTATCGATGAAGTCGTCGCCGCCGCCTCCTCTTCTTCTTCTCATCGCCGCTTCTACCATCCTTGGCCCTCTCTTCAGATCAACCTTCACCTTAAATATCCCGGGCACCATCCTATTTATTATCTTCCAAGTCTTCGTGACTTCGTCACACTCCACAAGCTTCTTCGATTAGAACAAAATGTCACCCTCCTCCTCATCCTTGCAGTTGTGTTACTGATATTGTTGTGTTGCAGTGGTGGTGATGAAGCAGTGATGCTTCTTGTTGTTGTTGTGGTGGTGGTGGTGCGATTGGTGATTGTGGTGGTGATGGTGAAGTTGTGGATAATAATTGTATTATATTTTGAATAATAAATTGAATTTGTTTTAGATAATAATTGTGTTGGTGAGAGTTTAGAATTTAAAATAACGAATGATTATTATATTATATTTTAAATGATAATTCATATCTATTTTAGATGATAATTTTTTTTGGTTTTAAATAATAATTTGAATCAATTTTATATGATAATTTCTAATTCAACCCATTGACTCTTTAATATTTGTTCCATAACATTGTTGTTTTGATATCTACTTTATCGGTTGTCTGTCAAATTGACAAATTCTTGCACAACGATTAATTAGCTAAGCTAGCTGTCAACAAACAAATTAGCTAAGCTAGCTTCTTTTTTCTTTTTTCTTTTTTTTAAATTATTTCCCCTGAGAGTGTCAGTCTTCAAAAGACACACTCCAAAATTTTTGTTAGTAAAAATATGTCAATAGATATGTGTTTTCTTTCTTTGTTATTTATTTATAATTCTTTTGGTATTTGTCAAATGTCAATAGACATATGTTAATGGCATAATTATTTAGCACTTAACAGGCCATCGCTATCCATGGACTATGGTGCGGTTTACGTCTTCAAATGGTGATCTATTTTGATAATGTTTGACCTGAAGAGAAAGTGTGTGAGCGAATAAAATGCTTACAGGTTTCAATATTAATGATTTTTTTCATGGAATCCGATTAGGCGATTACCTCTTCTTTTTAGTTTAGCTACTCCTCTGTCAACTCACTTAACCAAATAGTAAACGACAAATCACACACTGAACTCTTTTCTTTTAGGTAAGGCATTGCCCTTTCCACTTTGGATCTCAATCAAAAGAATCACCATTCAATTGAAAGTTTGAACCATAAATAACGAATTTACGGCTTACAATTGATTCTTATTTCTTAATTTATTTTATATTATGTAACACAATATATTTTGCAATTTATTCACAATTTTAAATAAATAAAAATAGTATATCATCTAAATTAATTAAAACATAGAAAAATATCTTCTTTAGTAAACATCTTAATAAAAAAAACACATCTTTATAATTGATGCTAACTTAAAATTTGTCAATCACATAAAAAAAATAGTGTTATGGAACCAACATTAAGAAACAATTAGGGAGTCAATAAATCTAATTATAAGTTGTCATTCAAAATTAAAAATAGTTATCATCTAAAATTTAACAAAATTATCATCCAAAACAAAATACAACTTATCATCTTAAACTTTACAAACTAAAAGAAATTATCATTCAAACAAAATACAACTTATCATCCATAACTTACCAAAAACAGAACCACCACCATCATCACAAGTCCACAACCACAATCTCACCACCACATAACCAGCACCACCACTTTCCATGGACTCCTCTCTAAACCTCACCACCACTAAACCACCACCACCAACAAGAAAAGAAAAGAAAAATAGAATAGGTGGGAGGAGGGCTTCCGGTGAGAAGAAGACAAAACTTTGGCAGCAATGAATTTTCTCGTATTTTGCTCTTGTATCTCTAGCGGTTACTTACGATTGAGAAGAAGAAGAAGACAATTGCTTGCGGTTGCTCATGTAGAACATTGTGAACTTTGTGATCTTCTCAATGAAACCCCTTGCTTCATTGAGGATCCAGCGGTGGCGGAAGAAGAAGTAGCAGTAGCGGCGGCACGGTGAGGGTGACAATGGCGGCGCGGACTGTGAGAGTGATGGTAGTGGTGGGGCGAAAAGAGAGAAAGAGAGATCTAGGATTTTGGTTGGCACAATTGGGTTCCTAAACTATTCGCCCTATATACTTCTCCAAAAAAAAATATCAAATCAAAAATGGACTATCAAAATTACTTATATAAAATATATATTAAAAATTAATTTAAAATATATATATACTCATTAATTTGGTGGGTCAAATCAAACTTTTATTTCCTGTAATGTTTATCAAATTAGCTTCTAAAACTAACTATTAATAAAATAGAGATCAACAACGTAGTAGACATTATTTGTATAATAACAACCTTTTTCAATTAAATATATATTATTGATATATATGAATACAATTTGAGTCAGCACAATAATAACAAAAAATGTAGATTATCAATTTTTTTTAATTAGTCAGTATTATTTCACATTAAAGAATTTATGTTTATAATTTAGAATTAATAATTTATAATTTAAAATAAATAAAATACTTTTTCAATTGCTAATGCTGGTTGAAACTTGAAACAATTTGATTGAGGTATTACTAGTATACTATGAAAACTGGAGAAAAAACATTTGAATTGTGTTATATGTACACCAAAATTAATTATTAGCGTGCAATATACATTAAATATAAGATATATGTGTAGTTTAATTTATTAATAGTGTGTATTTTGTATTTTAATATGTATTATACACTGGTGGATGATTTTGGAGTGCAAATAAAATTATCAAAAACAGTTTTCTGAAACATTTTTATGAAATAGAAAAAAATAAAACAAATATTTTCACGAATAAAAAATTCTAACTTTTTATTGAAAAAATCTATCAAAAATATATATAGTTCTTAAATAAACACGCATTCAATTATTTTAAAGATAGACATATGAAATTCGATTTAGATTACTTAGATTGGATTATGACAAGATACTATCATGAGAGAGATGAATGTTTTTAAAAATAAAAAATAAAAATCCCTCCTCTTACTACTTTCAGTTAAGTAAAAAAAAGAGAAAAGCTAACTAACCCAAAAATAAAAAGAAAAAGAATCTAATACAATTTAATTTTAAATAAAAAATCTAATAATCAAATATCAAATACAATTATACAAGTGCGGAAAAGATTCTATCCCGCAATAACGCAGGGGAAAGCGTGTAATTTACTAATTTCAAATTTGAGTGCTTATCTCCTAACAAGAAGCAGAATCATCCGCTTCCTATAAATACCTTTCATTCTCACTCTCCTAAATTTTCAACATACACAGTTACACACTCTCCCAAGCGTCGTAACTCGTAACAACCCATCCCCAATCGCCATACCTTTTCCTCCTTTCTTTCACTTTCATCGCTCACTCCCAAATTATATTTACTCATGGAAAAGAAAACATACACTAATAATAATAACACTATTAAATTCCTCTACAGTTACGGCGGCAGGATCCTCCCCCGCTCCACCGACGGCCAACTCCGCTACACCGGTGGCCACACCAGAATCCTCACCGTCAATCCTTCCATCACCTACTCTGGTTTGTTCCTATTCCTAATTAAATTACCGTTTAGTCCGTAACTGTTTTATTTATTCGAATTAATAAATTAATTATAATCAGTGATAATAATTTGTGTGTGGTTTTTGTTACTTACAGAGTTGATAGCGAAGCTTTGCGAGTTGTGCGGTTCGCCGGCGACGTTGAAGTGTCCGTTACCGAACGGAGACTTGGAAACTCTGGTTTCCGTTAAGAACGACGAAGATTTGGCCAACATACTTCAGGAATATGACAGAGCCTCGTTGTCGTTGCCTAATCCATTGAAGATCAGAGCCATTCTATCGCTGCCGAGTTCTCTCAAGACACCGTCTCCTACTCCTCCGTCATCGTTGTCATCTTCGTCGTCGTCGTTGTCCTCTTCCAGTGCCGCTCGCTCTCCGTTTGGATCTTCTCGATCCTCCGCCGAATCTCCACCGTACGCTGCGCCACATAGATTCCTAAGCCGGAATTTCTCACCGGCGGTGTATCCGGCCGGTGTCCGTAGCGGTGGAGTTTGTTGCTGCACACCGCACTTCCATGGAAGCCCTAGATTCCTCTATCGCGGTCCTCACTCCAGTTATTACTGCCACTGATGCAACCAACGAGTGCAGTGATGAATGCGTATTTGTCTTATAGTTGATAGAAAGTGATGATGATGGCGAAAATATCACAGGAAAAGGAATACAAAATCGAATCGATTAGTGAGTTCAATTTGATAAATCTTGGATCAAATTTTGGATTGTAAATTGCAATTGAAACAACAAAGGGATGGAATGTTTTATTGTACAGTTTCGTTTACCGCCGATTGTTCATCGTTCAGGCAATTCTGTAAAGTTTCATATAGGTTCCAGAATATACCCGTCGTTTTTTTGGGAAAAAAAATTGTAGATGATTAGAGTGTTCAGAAACAAATTTTCAGGGTTCATACATATCTAATCCAAGCGAAATTTTGCACACAAATTTCTTATGTATGCAAGCTCTTCTTGCATCAGTGTGACCAATGAAGGGTTGATTTGTATTATTGTGCTTGAACTTTTATGTTATTTGATTTGATATTCTTCTACCCTTTTTGCTTTTTTTTTTTTTTTAGTTTAATTTTGATGCACATAGTGTAAATAGTTTTATTCATTCAATTAGATTTATGCATTTATGTATATGTAAAATTCTATTACATTGACGATATATTAAAATTAATTTTTTTAATTTAACTTGTTTTTTCAATTTTGAAAAAAACAATCATATTAAGAAATATTATATTTATACAAAAATTAACTATTAAATTAATTAGTTATTACATAGTTGTATATAAATAATATTATTTAATTTTTTGTATGTATTTTATATTTTAATGTATATTTTATATTAATAAAAATAATTAACTTTTGACATAACTTTACCAAAATTATACTTCATGTCAAATATACCACCGAATTATTATGCATTAATTAATTTCCTTTTCCTTTTTAAAAAGTTTTGTTAGGTACCTATTGTTTAATTATATTCTTATGTGAAAGTCTATTTTAAATTCATATAACTAAGTTGACAAAGTTTGTCTTCTTTAATATCTTTTTCCGGATCCAATTCTTTCTGAAAAATAAGAATGAAACTTATTTGTTCAAAAAAGTTGGAAGTACCTATTGTTTAATTATATTCTTATGTGAATTCTCAGTTGTAGGTAATTTAGTGGCAGATGAAATGAATGCTTTTGAGAATGTTTTTCAGTAGTTCATATTAGAGGAGGAGTTAATATCTATTGAAGATTTGAAATTTGATCATTGTCTCAAAGAATCACAATGTGGTGAAGTGGGCGACAAACAGGGAGAGCAAGAGTTGGAAGTTTAACTCTGAAAGAAATATATTTCTAATAAACATTATACAGAGCACTGGGCTTATGCAAATACAACTTGCAAATACAAAAGAATCTGGTTTGTAATGCTTTTGAACATTACAGGGATACTCCCCTTGTGGTAGAGTACTTTTAAACCTACTTATCAAAGAAAAAAAAAAGTAAAAAATAAACTATGCTATTTGACCTATAAAATTTAACATTTTTTTTTATCAATACATGGCTAATAAAATTAAAAATTTTAATAGTATAAAAATAAGATATTAATTGCCAAACATTAAGAACATAATCGTAGCAATGAGTAATGCATTGTAGCAGAATTGCTAAGATAATGAAGCAGTAAGAACAGACATAGGTTGCAATAACCATAGAGGGGCGAGAGGCAAACGTAAAAGAAAATCCAACCTTGGAAGAAAGATCCATCCATATGTATGTTTGGACCGTAGGGTGATGAAATGATGATGATACGTATTGATATATCAGAATTCAGTGTAGGAGAGATAGCAAAAGGACATGGCAGTGTCAAGTGTGGCATGGGTAGGGAATTGATGTTGTGTGCACGACTGTGACAATGAAATTTGGTCTCGCTGGCTGACATTTGTTGGATGGATATACAAGTGCATGCATGTTGTGGTTGTGGAAGCTACTGCCAAATTGGGGACTCTTGAGTCTTCATTTCCGTGTAGAGGCAGGGTATGTGTATATATACAAAATAATGATTGGGTTTTAGTTGCTTGACTTCCGGGGAGTTTCATAAAGATTTTTCTTATCAAGTGTTTATATTTTCAAAAAAATAAGAGTATTTTTTGTGTTTAATAACTTAAAAGTTAAGGAGTTTTATTTTTGGTTTTGGGGTTTTTTGAGATCCAACAAGAATAATTTTTTAAAATTAATTCTGTCTGTTCAAAATATAGAATAACTAATTAATCTTATATTTTATCAGATAGCCAATTTTACTCATAATTAATTATATTTAATTTTACAACAGTACTACCGAACTAATATTAGGGAGTTATTATTAGGTAGTCAATAAATCTAATTAAAAATTATCTTCCGAAATTAGAGAAAGTTATCCAAAATTTTTTAAAAAATATCATAAAAAATAAAAAAAATTTATAATTCAAAATTAAAAAAATTATCATCCAAAATCTTATACATCAAACCACTTCAAAACCTAACCCAACATACACAATACATGCGTCGTCATTACAGTTTTGCCATTTTGCTCTTTGCGGTTGCGGTGTTGTTTCTTCCCGTGCTAACTTCAACGGCGCTAGTGTAGCAGCAGCTGCTGCTTCTCCAATAACACAATGGTCAGCTCCTTATTAAAGGATACATTACCATTAATCTAGTCTTGTATGGTTCCTTCACTCCAATCCAACGCTCCATAATTGTCGATTTCATAAACTCGTTTAGCTCATCGATTGCCATGTTTCCCTCCGCTTCATCGTGGTGGAAGACCACCGAAAACTACAAAGGTCTACGCCCGTTGTAGGGAAGCAATTTCTCCACTATGCATACACACCCGGGAAGACTCTCAAGAATAAGGACCTAATGGTCTTGGCTTTAAGGTTCAACGCTCAGAGAGTTGGAGTAACGAACTCTACGCCATCACAGTGGTTCTCACCGCTAAGGATGTCGCCGTAGAGGGATTCTGTTCCATGTACGGGACTCTCGGTTCGACCCGACCCGTTAACGGCAAGCCACGAACCGCTTACATTCGGGTGGCAGCAGCGGTGGATAGAGAAAAAGGAGTTCAGTGTTAAGATTTTGATGAGGAGCTTTCAAATATGTAGGCTCTTAAAAGTTTTTCTTAATCTTACATTTATAAAAGACATATTAATAAAAATCTTATTCTAATAATTTAATATTTTAAAAATAATTATTAAATATATTTATCAAATACTATACATGTGATTTTTATTTATTAAGAATAATTTTAAATTATTTTATTAAATTATATTAGTAATTTTCTAAAAATAATTTTTTAAAAGTTCAGAGACCCATAATATTACCAAACCAAGTCTCAAACCTTCATCTACTAGCTCTACATTTCCGAGAGAGAATGTTGGACTTGAGATTGAATATCTGTTGTTTAAACATAATAACTAAGAATAATAGAAAACAGTAGAAGATTTCAAAAAGTCCATTTATAGCAAAAGAAAATATGAGATAGGAATAAAATCAACTAATAAATTTATAACTAATTTACAAGTATATTTCTTTTCGCTGTCTCATTTACAAGTATATGTATTATTTAATTCATTTTTAATATATATTTTGTAATACTAGTTGATTTTAGTGTGTATTGAATATGATTGGTTGATTGGTGTAATTATTTTTTTATATTTTTTTGTGAGTATTTTTATCTAATTCTTTTAGAATATATTTTTGATATATTGTCAATGTAGAATAATGGGATAAATATGTTTTTTTGTCATAAATGTTTCACGGAAAAATCATTTTAGTTATAAATATTTTTTTGATAAAAAATAATCAAAAACGTTTTATGCTTTTTTATTTTTTTGTTTGGCTTTTTTATGTTTTTCTAAAAAGATCTTTTAGGACAATTTTGTCCATATACACCTCCAATTTTCCCAAAGTCCAAACGATATTTTCATGAACGAAATAGAAATATCAGAGAGAGGAGAGTGTGTGATAGGTGTATGATCGAAGCCCTAATCCTAACTCTGAGAACTTGATTGACTCCGCAAATCCCTCGAATTCTGGGAAGTCATGAAAGCTGCACGATAGTGGCGACAAAATCCTAACCCTCTTCGACAACATTTATTTCACACTTTCAATAAATAAATAATTTCTTTTTCTTTTCAATTTGTAATATATATCTTATAGAAGAATAATGTTTTTGTATTTAATAAGTAATAATTAACTAACAGAGGATAAAATTGTAAAAAAAAATGTTTGTGTTCAAATTAATTTTTTCATGAAACATTTGTGATAAAAAATATACTTATTCCTAAAATAATTTTACAAGTTATTTAATTACATAATATCAAATCAATAAAAATAATTTTCTCTTATCATCGTGTAAATAATCATTCAAAAAATAAAGGTAAATAAAAAATTGTATAGAATTTTTTATATTCTCTAGTGCATTGAAATTAAATTTTTTTCTAATAAATAATTAAATTGATTAAGTGCAAAGAAAAAGGCATATGTATGAGATGGACCAGGAAAAAAATTCCATGAAGCATGCGCAGGAAAGGAAAAAGGCATAAAGGATTATTTTGTTGGTCCACGGCTCCACGCAGGCATCTTCATTCATAATGTGAGATTCTTATTTCTTAGGAACAAAAGAAAAGTTGGCACTATTTCTGTGCAGCCTCTTCAACGTGATACTAACTCCATGCAAATTCTTCAATCTTCACCATCAAGTTAATTAATTCTCTTCCCCTGCGTTATTGTCAGCATCATCATGCATGTTGTCTATTCTTATGTGGTTATTCCAATGAGAAATATTGGTAAACAATAATACCTAAAACATCAATGACCAACATTTTAAGTTTTCTTTTTTCTTTTTTTTCCCTCTCTCTACTGAAGATCCACAACCATCACCGTTATTGCTCAGCCTCTCCACCACAGATCTATACCACTATCATGTGCAACCCATATGTGTCGTCACTCTCCAGCACCGTTTCCTTTTTTATGGCTCACCGCAACAGCAACATTCTCCATCTTCTAACTCCAGTGACGTTATGCGTCTTTTGAACACATATTACTGTAACACAACGCCATAGCGCCTCTTCTTTCCAACGTCCCGTTCTCTTCCACTGTCCTCCTTGCATTGATTCCATTCTCTCTTAGCCTTTGTTGCTACCTTGTTTGTCGTATCTCCATCCGCGCTTTAACCACTGTGACTCTATTGCACTGCGCTAGCGTCAACAACGGGCTTTCTCTCTCCTTCTGAATCTCTTTATGGCTTCTTCTTCATGATTGACTAAAGAATAAGTTTAAAATATAAGATTTTGGTTGGATGATCAATTTTATTGTTCTGGATGATATTTTTATTTATTATGAATGTTCTGTCTTATTTATATAGATGATCTATTTTTTTATTTTGGATGGTTAATTTTTTTGATTAGATGATCAATTTTTATTGGTCATAATTGATTACCAATTTATTGGCTACGTAGCATTATTTTTTGTCAATCGCAACGTCAATTGGATTGTGAGAGTGATTTTTTTTTTTAAAATATTGAGGGAGTAGGGAATTATGATTTATGAGTGACTGGAATGGAAAAGAGGAAAGAAGGATAATCCAGAGCAAATAGCATTTTTGTTCTCTAAAATCGTCTCTTTTTAAAATTAAATGGAAGGGACATAACGATCTTGAAAACAAAAATTTTGGGAAATAAATAAACTTTTGATAAATAATAATTAATAAAAAATAAAAATTCAATAAAATGAAAAAAATTCAATTTGTAAAAGATAAAACTAAAAAATATAATGATATTTTAAATTTATTAATTACTATTGGTTACAAAAAAAAATCAATTATTCTGGTTGACCAAGTGGTTTTATCAAATCAAGTGGTTAGCCAAGCAAATAATATCACGTGCCTCACTCCCTTTAATATAACGTCAACCAAGTGCTTTAATCAAGCAAATAATCAATTAATCCCTCTCTTCGTTTTCGTTCTTCAAGTGTGATTTCTGCAACTCCTTTCTGCTCTGTTTTTCGATTGCGACGCGATCTGTACATATACAAGAGATAATTGCATTTTTGTTTTTTGTAATGTTGTTAGTTATTGTCATGGTTTTCATTTTCGTTTTGAATTTCATGATTCGTAATTGGTGATTCGTGTTTTCTTCTTTCTTTGCGTGATTTTTGCAACTCTGTTCTGAAGAATGAAGGAAGGAAGGAAGGAAGAAGAAGAAGATTTTATTTACGCGCATTATTGTTTTTTGTTTCTGTGCAATGTTGCTTTCTATTTCTGCGTATTATTGCTTCATATTTCTGTACAGCAACAGCAGCAACAACAACAACAATGTAAAACAGAGAAGAAGAAGAAGATGATGATGCAAATGCAGACATAGAAGAAGAAATGAATGAAAGAAAAAGAAGAAGAAGTAGAAGATGTAGATGCAGACTTGGAAGAAGGAAGGAAAGAAGAAGAATATTTTATTTCTGCGCATATTGTTTTCTGTTTCTACACAATGTTGCTTTTTATTTCTGCGCAATGTTGCTTTCTATTTCTGCGCATTGTTACTTTATATTTCTGCACAATGTTGCTTTCTATTTATGCGCATTATTGCTTTTTGTTTTTGCGCAATGTTGCTTTATATTTCCGCGCATTATTTCTTTCTGTTTCTGTGCAATGTTGCTTTCTATTTCTGCGCATTATTGCTTCATATTTCTCCACAGCAACAACAACACCAGTAACAACGGCAACAACAACAGCAACAGCAACAACAACAACATCAACATAAAATAGAGAAAGAGGAAGACGACGACGACCACGACGACGATGGAGGATGAAGAAGACGACGTTGACGAAGAAGGACGATAATGAATTGAATGTTCTTGAAGAGCGGTGGTGAGAGTACGTGGTGAGAGTACATTTCAGAAAATAATCTCTCCCAGCGCGTAAACACGCGTTTTTTAGTAAATCACTTGTTCAAATAGTAAGATTAAAAAAAATATTGATAATTAAGACTTTCTGATTTGCTAAATACCAAAATATCATTATAAAATATTTTAGAGAGCCATCTAAGTTTTTATTTGTTTAAATATTTAAAATGGGTATTTAATATTTTAGTTGCTGTGGTAACCTCCACGTGAGCTACTCCCAGTCCCAGGTGCTTAACAGCAACGCTATTTAATCCAATCCACTGTGGACGAACGTTCTCCCCGCATCAACCAACAATTTGAAACTAACTAACTAACTAATCACTTAACCCTTCTCCTTAATCCCAATCCCAATTTCAATCTCAAACAACTTTCTCTGCATTATTCTCCATAAACTACATTACATCACACACGAACACACTCAATAATAATAATAATCAATCTCTGAATCTACATTCCTCTGATCACCATGGCCGCCATGGATCCCCACCTAAACTTCCCCATCCTCTCCTACGTCATGTCCCGCCTCCCTTCCTTCAGTCCAAGATCCACCACCTCCCCCACCACCGCCACCAATTCCCATTCGCATTCCCAATTCGACCTCGAACAACCCCGCCCTTCCTCCTCTTCTCCTTCTTCCTCCCACCACCGCCACTCCGAGATCATCGGTCAGATGCCTCAGCTAACCGATCCCGCCCTCCTCGCCTCCATGACACGCGCCATCACCGACGTCTCCCAAGCCCGACAGGTCCTCAAGCTCATCGGCGACCGCCCTACTCACGAGGAGATCGACAACGCCAAAGCCAAGCTCGCCGACATCGACGCTCACCTCAACCTCCAGCTGGAAGAGATCGTCGCCCTCCAAATGCCTCCGGAGTCATCCCCTGCCACGTGGCGCGACCACATTGCTCAGAAGGAGAAGGAGTGCAGGGACGCCGCGGAGCAGGAGACGCGCAGGTACAAGTCCCTCATACAGTTGGAAGAGATGCATGCTTCGTACCAGAAAATGCTCAGCGATGCGGAGAAGAAGTTGGTCAAGATTTACGAGAAGGGAGGGGAGGACGACGGTGATGACGCTGGTGCTGGTGAAGGCGATGAGGACAATGAAGAGGTTAATGTGATACTGGAGGATGCTAATGTGAAAGGTATCGAGAGAGTCGACATCTCCGGACGCCACCTCAAGCATCTACCGGAGGGATTTGGACGCGTTCAGAGCTTGGTGGTGCTCCTTGTTTCCGGCAACCAGCTTTCGGTAACCACACACTCCATGCCTTTTGGTTAATCTATACTTTTTTGTTGTTACCTGTGATTATAACGTTTCATTATACATATACGTGGGGCTATGGAGTGTTTTGTTTATAGTTTGACATGCTAATTTAGCTAGCTAATGTGTTTTTCAATTTCACTGCTTGTAAATGCAAGAGGGAAACATATTTTAGGGTATCTAGGAATTGGAAATGAAAACACCATTCCCTTTTTTTTTTTCTTTTTATAGTGCCTCTCCTTACATGAATTTTTGCATTGTATGTTTGTACGAAGGTAAATTCTAAGGTACAGATGTTAAATGGTACAGATGTATACATATGCTAGATTTAATGGTCACTCTTATCTAACACATCTTTCCATGTGCGTATGCATTAAAGATCAATAGCTACCATTACATCTCTGTACTTTTGTACACTTTTACATCTGTATCGAAGAGAGCACCTTGTACGAATGTATCGGCTTCCCCATGCTGCATTGATGTGTCTAAAATCATATTGGAAATATTGATTCACTTAGTATGTATTCCTAGTTTCTAGCCATTTTTATGTGACTACAATTCCTGGCTACCACAATAGGAAATTCCTGAATCAATAGGTGGATTGCAAAATCTTGAAGAGCTTAACCTGTCGTCAAATGTTTTGGAGTCATTGCCGGAATCGATTGGCATGTTACAGAAGCTCAAACTCCTCAACGTATCTACAAACAAGCTGACTTCCCTTCCTGATTCCATTTGTAAGTGCAGGTATGTGTGTGAAAGATAAGGTCTATACTTGACTCATAAGAGCCTCATTGTCTATTATATACTGTTGGCAGTTTCATCAATTTGGGTTATAACCTTGTTGGTTTGGGATCATATAAAATTGGGAGATGTTATATATTATAAAAATTTTGGATGGCTTAATTCAAAATGACATATCTTGTTATTGTATCAACTCAAGTTTGACAAAGTAACTTGACTCACAAGGTTTTGTTCCTCCATGTGTAAAAAACTTATCTGCAGATGGCCCCATATAGTGAGATCAGACTCTGTTTGGTTTTGCTTGATGTAAAACTTATCTAGCACAATTGTTGCTTTCTCAACTAGGGTAGAGAGATTGGGGTGTCGTACTGGTATCTAGCTTTAGATGGTGCCAGCAACCTGCCCAAACCCCTCCACTTGCTATGGTATTTTTGGGGGTAACAGTGTTATTTAGTCATTAATGCCAGACAAGTACCAACATCAGTTGAGAACTTATTATTTTGTCTCTACACGTTGCAATTAATAAAAAATCAACTTAAAAATTGTTCCATGTATCCAGAAAAATATTTCACCAAGAATTGAGACCTTATGATGTCTCTGCATATGCCAAGATTAGGAATGCTTTAATTAGCTGATCAAACTGATTTTACTTACATGAAATGATCAGGTCATTGGTGGAGCTAGATGCAAGCTTTAACAGTCTAGGGTATTTGCCAACAAACATTGGATTTGAATTACAGAGTTTACAGAAGCTCTCAGTTCAATTGAACAAGCTCCGTTCCTTTCCATCTTCTGTATGTGAGATGCAGTCCCTACGCTACATTGATGCTCACTTCAATGAGCTAAATGGCCTTCCAAAGGCAATAGGGAAATTAACCAATCTTGAATATCTCAACCTTGGCAGCAACTTCAGTGATCTCCAAGAACTTCCAGATTCATTTGGTGATCTGATTAACCTCAGGGAATTGGACATCAGCAACAACCAGATTCATGAGCTCCCCAATACATTCGGCAGCCTTGGTTTCTTGACCAAGCTTAACTTGGAGCAGAACCCTCTTGAAGTGCCACCAAAGGAGATTGTGGATCAAGGTGTGCAAGCCATAAAGACTTTCATGGCAAAGAGATGGATTGAAAAAATGGAAGAGGAAGAAAGACAAAGAAAGCAGCATGAAGGTGAAGAACAAGGAGAAAATGGATGGTTAACACGAAGCACTTCCTGGTTGAAGAATGCGTCTAACAATGTAACTGAGATTCTTGGAAATATATCCCCTAAAACTCCAAAAGATGCTTATCTCAATCAGCAGCTATAAACCTATTAAGATGCAGTCCATGAAATTTTGGGAACTTTCTGTCGACACTTTTATGTTAGAGGAAGATCATAATATTATAGGTACTATTATTATCTACTGATAATCAGCTATTGCTATTGGTGTTGGTGCATCCTTTCTGCCTTGTGGAAGGTGGAAGCTAGCAAGTTTTTGTTTTGATTAGATCACTGAATAAAGAAGTTCTGCAAGCAGCTACTCATGAGACTGAATTTACAATTTTATGTTTTGTTCTTTTACCATGCAGTTTTTCTTGCAGAAGTCATGAGAGCTCAAGCCTGAAACTAAAAGCAATAATGCTATGGCATAGACATTTTTACACTAGTCTCTTGCCTATATGTAGTAGTGAGTTATGACCAATTTTACCTGGTTTATATTATTTTCTGCACATACACATAAGCTGAGTATTGAAATGTCCTCTGTCTGAATTAACAAACATCTTCTCTGATAACTAATTAATTAGAGACTAATCAACTACAGTCTCATGCATTTCACCATATGATGAGTTGTAAATTTATAGTTATTCTACAGTTGGATTAAGGATGCAATAGGTCATGGGTAACCATACCTAGTGTTCAAGTAATGATATAAAATTTTGAGGTCCAAAAGTGAAAATAACATTGTAAATATGGTCCGTGAATTATAGAATTTTGTCAGAGTTCCCTTTATTATTTTATCACATAACGCGGTTGTAATCTTGATGGTGTTTAACTGGAAGAATTTCAAGGCATGACAGAAAGAAATATTCCCTTTTATATTGGACCAGCATTGGCTACATTACCTTTTTTCATTCTCTATATATATCATATAAGTATATAACTCGCCTAGTGCTTCATACAGCCACAAACATTATACTACTAAATCACTTATTATATTTTATTACCCAACACTACTTGAATCCATGTGAAGAACCACATGCAGACCACAATATAATATATATATAGAGAGCAAAATTCATAATATAAACTCCCCATTATTGTGATTACTAGCCTCTGCCTCATATTCTTATTCCTATCAGCAGCATGCAAATTATGAAGACTACCATGATTGTATCACTGTTGGTAATAACCTTGACCGTGTCCTATGTTGTTCATATTTTATGCGATGATCGGAAAGCTGAAGGGCTCTACGTGCCAGTTCCGTGGCTTCTTGCACATGTGGCGGTGGCAGCGGCTGTGGCATCCGTGATGGTGTTGGCTCTCCGAGCCACCATGGTGACGTGGGTCACGGTGCTGGTGTTGGTGAGTTTTGCCGGAAATCGCCGCAAGATTCTTGTTCAACAAGGTAGGAGAATCACTGTTGATGTGGCATTGAACTTGATCAGCATTATATTCAGATCGCAGAAAGGCCTTTTTGCTCTGGCTTGCGCCACCATCACCATGGTTTGCTTGCTGGCTTAATGGCCAAGAAACATTATACTCTCAGCTAAATACTCTAATCTAGAATGTAACTTTGTTATTGTTATTATTATTTTTTAATTTCTAATTGGGAAGTTTATGTTTTACTGGCAAATAAAACTGTGACAAGTGGTACATAAAAGTTGTTATTGAAATAGTAATGAGAAACGGGAAAATTAACGGCAGTTGTGGAATTTAGTTGTGTGGGCCCCTTGGATTGGATAAAAACAAAAACAAATGTGGACAAACATGAAGAAAAAAGAGGTTAACATGTTTTTGTTAATTAAGAACATTTAAAGTGGGTGGAAAAATATTATAAAAAAATATTGGGTGAAAAATTGTTTTTCCATTGTATGGAGCTTTTCTTTTTTTAAATAAATAAAATTTTACCTATTTACTACTTTCCATATTGACATTAAAAAATACTACTTTACATAAAATAAAATTATTTATTATTTTATAAATTATTTCTTAATTTTATCATCACACAATTTTGTATTATTGTCCGTGACATAGAAAAAGAAAAAATTTATTACACTTCCACCGAAATTGGAACAACAAACTTTTAGCTTATTGACATTTCTTACATTTAAGTCAATCCATTAACTTAAAACGTAAATATTAAGTAAAAAAAAATCTCTTGGATTCAAAAAAACTAAAAAATAAATCAAGAAAATTTGATTCCGAAAATATTAAAATAAAATTTAGGCTCTCTAAAGTAACATACGAGTTAAAACATGAATTTTCAAGAGATAAAATAAAGTATACCAAGTTAGCGTTGGACAGCTATACTTTATATTAACCTTTTTAACATTAAAAATCTTAGTAATGATTTTTTACATGCTAATAAATTAAAGGATATTTTTAAATAAAATTTAAGAACAAATATTAAAACTATTAACAACAGATTCACGTTAATAAACTCATGAATGAAGAAAATTAATTTTCTACTTATGGAAGATATGTTCTGTTTGTCAAAACTATCCAAAAAATTTTAATTAGGAGTGCAAATTATTACGTTAACTGCTGATATTTGGGTAGTTTTGACAAACGAAACTTATCTTTCATGAGTAGAAATTTTTTTCCTTCATTCATGGATATAGTTGTAGACTTTTGTCTGCGTTCGAATCTTTCGTGGATAATTTTTGTATTTTTTTTTCTAAATTTTAATTTTTAATCATTTTGTTTTAAATTTATAAGGTGATTTAGAATTAATATACGTGTACCACTGTACACCTTTATATATCCCTTATCTTTTTTTATTTTGATTTTTGTGTTGAAGTACATTATTTTTGTGTTATATATAACTATTTTTATGCTATTATATGTTGTATTCATATATTTTATAAATTTTTCTGTACTAATATTTATATTTTCTCTGTTGTAAATAAAATATATAGAGGTGGGTATTATCTTATAAAAATATAAATTTTTCAAAATTTCAAAAACTCAGAATTTGAATTTATATTCTTATTAGTTTTAAGTTTTTGTATTTTATTTTAATAAAAAAAGAGATATTTTCTTATTGACATTTATATTTTAAATTTAATAGATAATAAATAAATGATGAATAAAATTTGATGATAATAATTAACAAAAACGTATCAATATTATTTTTCTTAAGCATTTCCGAAGCCCACCTTTGTTTTGGTTTTCAATCCAAGGGGTCCGTCGGTCCATCAAAACTTAATTTTTGGGCAACTGAATGCCACAAGTTTTTGTATCAAATTTGTCGTTAGTATCCTGTTATGTTTGACTTCTCTAATTATAACTTTTTGTGCCACTTGTCACAATTTTATTTGCCAGTCAAATAAAACCCACTATGCCACCATAAAACTTCCCTTTTTAATTTGTGTGTCACTTTTTTTTATATATATATTTTATACTTGATCAGAAAGTCACCATTTTTCAACAAATGACAATCTTTATTTTGTTATTTATTTATTCCTATGTCATCGGAACATGCTAATTCAAATTTTTATCTAACATGTTAAAAAAAAAATTGTATCTAACAACTAAATATATTGTGTAAAGTATTTTTTGTCGGTCATAAAAAAAATATATTCTTAAATTATTATTTATTTAATTTTGTCCTTCATATTTTTATTTTCGATTTGCATCAATTTTATTGTTATTGTAATTTTTTTATAGTTAACCTTTTTATTTCCAATTATACTTCTTTTTTACCCCCACCATCTTCATCATACACTTCTCTCTCTCACTTCCTCACTACCAGCGCACCACTTTCACACTCTTTTGGTAACAAAAATATTCACCTCTTGATAATTTTATATGGGAACTCAAAAGAGTTTAGAACACAACTAACTAGATCAAAAGTAGAAAACTTTAGAATTTTAGAATAATTTTAGTTCCTTCAACAATTGGTTCCTGCATAGCCTCTCCAAGTCACCAAAACAGAACACACACATGTCGCCGCCATTGTTGAAGGAGGGTGGCGTGTGGTAGGGCATGGATTAAAGAATGGAAACTTGAGCGAGTCTGCTTGACAAGCTTTTGCCTCCTCTGGCGAGCAAAGTTGCTCTTCAGAGGGGTTTTGCAAGTGAGAAGGCGGTGTTGATGATGATGATGAACAACACAAGGAGTAATGGAGGCGAGGGTGTTTTGGGATGAAGTTAAAGGGTTCATCATGAGGTGGGTGAATCTAAGGTTGGTATTTGTAGTTGTGGAAGGTGGTCTGTGACTCTGTGAGGAAGGAGAGGAGTGAGGGGTTGAAGTTTAGGAGTGATTGGAGCTAAGCTCATTCCTGTAAACATGGGATAAGGCTCCATGGAAAATCAACTATAAAAATTAGTAAACACAATCAACACAACTTTAAAAATAGGGATAAGTACTCTTTTGGCCATAAAGGTTTGATGTGAAAATCAATTTTACCACAACCTTTTTTTTTCTTCTCAAAATTGCCACAAAAATTTGATTTTTATTTTTAAAAAAAACATTTTAATTGTTTTGCCCCCGTAACTGTTTTCAACTTTACAACATATCAAAGAATTCGAAGTTAACAAAAACAATAATAAAATCATCATCATCATCAAATCCAGAGAACAACATCATAATACGAAACATATCCATGGTGTTTCATCTTCATTTTTTAATGCTTCCAAGTAATTAACAATTGAGCAGAAAGAAAAAAACATTAGCAAAAAATTATTCAATCATTATAAACCAACACCAAAAAATTAGCACATCCTCTCCCACTCACTCACCCTCTTATTCTGATCGCTTCCTCATTTCCCCTTCCGCATCCCACTGTTTCTCCCAAACTCATACCAAACTAGTTTTCAAGTCTGTTTCTCCCAAACTCATACCAAACTAGTTTTCAAGTCCATTTCCAGTGCCTCTGTCAGCACCAACAGCTCCGCCTTGAAAATCTTTATTCAATTTAACGCTGATGCTGCAACTGTTAATATCATAAATGGATTTAAAGACACCTCGTCGTTTAACGTACTCCGGCTTCAACCAGCTCTTAGAGGTAATGGTGAGCGGTGAGCCATCCAGAAGGGCCTTCTTCATCTCTGGTCCAATCCAAAACGGAGCTATGTCATGTCCGCTTGACGTCGCCACTACCGCGGAAGGGGGATGACCTGCCTCAGCCACCAGTGTTCCTTTCTTGGGGTCGTTGAGCGGGTTGTACGCTAAGAAGAAGCAGAAGAATGGGATCCTTGGGCTTAGGAAGGCGTTCCACCTGAGGAGCCTCTCGAAGATGAAACGACTTTAGGTTGTGCCTGTGCTGAATTTTGTAGAGAGGAAGGAAGATCCACTGACTATTGAAGGAGGGAGTGGGGTTGCAGCGGCAGAGGTGGGGAAGGGCGAGAGCAATGTGCAGTGGGCATTGGGAAAGGCAGGGGAGGATCGCGTGCACATGGTGGTATCGCCGGAGGAGCAAGGTTGGTTGTTTGTGTGTATTAGGGATTAAGGATTTGGTGTTGTTGCGGGAAGATAACACGATGGGGGAGGGGTATTTCTATTAAAAAATTAATTCTGGTGTTTTTAAAGTTGAATGGGAACTTTTGTAGTAATTTTGGGGAAAAAAAAAGGGTTGTGGTTATTGATTTTCACACCAAATCTTTATGGCAAAAAGAGTACTTATTCCTTAAAAATAACCAGGACAACTATAAATTAAGAAGTATAAGTTTATTGTTGGTCCTCCATGCCAATAAAGTTTATTGAAAATGGCTTTGCATTGTTGAAGAGTTTCAATTTTCAAGTTTATTGAAATGGTGGAGGTGGTGGTTTTTTACGGTGGTAGAGAGAGAAGAGTTTGATGATGGCGACAATGGGTTAGGGGGGGTATTATTGGAGTGAAAAATATTTATTTTAAAAAATAAATAATGAGGATAAAATTGATGTGAATTGAAAATTTAAGAGATAAAATTAAAATAAATTAAAATTTAAGGATATTCTTTAAACTTTTGATAAACATTAGGGACTTATACTTTACTCAAATATTTTTATCAAAGATGACATCTTAGTCATAAGACCTAGAAATGATGGGACATAAATAAAAAAAAAACCAATTAAAAAGAGGTTAAGTATTTTTTTTAGACATATATGTGATTAATTTTGTTGGGTTGGGGAATGATCATATATTCATATGTTATTATTATAAGAGAGAAATAAAAAAAATAGATAAGTAAATAAATAAAAATAGATATAAACAGATAATACATAAGTGGGTAGATAGATAGTAGAGAAATAAATATTTGAGTGAGATATATAAATGAACAAGAACTAAATTCATTTAAAATAAGTTAATTGATGAAATAATTAACTAATAAGATGAGAAATTAATTGCTCTTAATTGAAATATTGGGGTTAAAATATAATAAAAAAAATTCAACGATTACTTTATTACCTTTTTCAATTTATTCAATATACAATATTTTTCTACTTTTCTGTGTCTAAGTTTTTATAATCAAAAGGGCTCCGAGACCATCGTCATGTGAGTATTAGGAAGCCAATAAATAATTTATCACCATTTGAAATTAAAGAAAGTTATCATCCAAACAGAATAAAAGTGATCATCCACAAAGTATAATAGTGATAATCCGTCACTTCTCCACCGTCGCACCCACCACCAACGCAACCGCCTTAAATCTTAAACCACCACTAACCACAGTCCTCACCAACATCCAAACAAATAAAAGTGATGACCTGAATAAATAAAACTTATCATCCACAGAATATAAAAGTTATCATCCGCCACCAACACCACACCTAAACCCTAAACCACCACCAACCACAGCTGTTGCTGCCGCCACTTACCTCATTGACAACAACATCAATATAAGAAAATGAGGGGAAAAAACGGTCGCGAAAGACAAAGGTGAGGGCGATGTCGACGCTATGAAGAAGAGGAAGAAGTAAAAGAGGAATAAGAAGAACAGTTGCGGGGACAAAGCCACAAATGCAAGAGTGACGCCTGCATAGTGGAGAAGAAGAAGTCGCGGCAAGAGAATGAGTAGGTGACGCTGTAGCTCAGTGAGAAGAATAAGAAGAAGCAACAGAAATCGACGCGGTGTTGGGATGGTGAAGCTGCTGTGGAGGGAAGAAGGAAGGAAGAGAGAGAAGCGGCGCAATGAGGCTGCAGTGGAGGGATGATAGAAGGAAGAGAGAGAGGTGATGCGATGACGCTGAAGTGGAAGGAGGAAGGAAAGAAGAAAGAGAGAGGGGGGATGCAGATAGGATTTTAGTGAAGAAAGAAAATGAGCTAGAATTTTGTTGGTTCCCATTGGCCTCCAATGTATTGTGCTCTTATACTTTTTCTTTTTTAATTATTCTTGAGAAACTACAAGATTCTTAGTAACAAAAAATCACTTTAAGTCCTCATATTTTACACCATAAGACTTTTTTACCCTATTCTATCATATTGTGAGGAACTAAAAGTCTCGTTACATAAAATATTAGGATAACAAAATTTCATGGATAAAGGAAAATGGGCCGAAAATGATTATCTCTTTATTAAGAGTTTCATAATCTCTCAGAATAATTATTAGGGGCCAAAGTGAATATTAACTTTTATTCGCAAAATTTATGACATCTTTTAGTTTTAATGTTAAAAACTTTTTTTTAAAAAAAACAACAAATATTATACTAGGTGTATACTAAAATCAGGCATCAATATATAATACACATTGAAATATAAAATACACGTGTAGTTTAGTTATTTTTAGTGTATATTTTATATTTTAATATATATTATACATTAGTGACTGATTTTGTTGTGCAAATAGAATTATTGAACATTTTAATGTGTTAAATTTTATTTTATACCATTTTATCTTTATCTTTATATTTTATTTTTATAGGATGAGTACTATTTTAATTTCTAACGAATTACTCTAAAATCAAAATCGTTACTAAGGAATTTTTTTAAATCAAAATGGTTCCTAATGTTTAATTTTGATTTAAAATCATTCTTATTTTTTTAAAATACAAGAATGCCTTTCATCCTTCTCTTTATTCCACCTTAATCACACCTATGACCATCATCTCTGACGTTATTACATCCACCAATGGCAATAATGGAGGAGGAGCTATGGCGTTGTGTTGCGGTAGTACTAGTTAGAGGATGAAAAATGCTGTTGTTGCGGTGAGCCGTCAAAAAGGAGACGGTTTGCGAGCTGCTCACTGAGATTTTTTAGTTCTATTGTTGCTTCTTCTTCTTCTTTTTCATCTAAGATTTCTGAATTCTAGTATGAGTTTTGTTGATGTTGCAATTGATTTTTGTATTGTAGAGATTGGATTTTTCAATAATACTAATCCTATCACGATGGTGGTAGTGGATCTTGAGTAGCCAAATAAAAAGGGAAGAAAGAGGATTTGGAATTTTGATCATTGTTGTCTCACGTGTTATTGTTTACGAAGTATTTCTCTTTTTTTAATTACCATAATCAAACTTTTTAAAACTTTAAATTTTTAATATAAAATATAATTGTTGAAATAATTATAAAATTTTTTATTTTTAATTAAGTTTTTAAGTTTTATCAGTTGATTGTTATATATCATACTAAACTCAATAATTATTTTTTTATAAATTATTATATTTAATTTATCATGGTAAATTAAAATATAAAATTTGTATATTGCACGAATTTAATACAGATACAGATACATATTTAAAAGATAAAATTTGGATAAGTGAACCGATGACATCATCAAGGATATTATTATTATTATAAAAATCATGGGGTCCCATTACCATAGTTAACTTTGCTGCTAAGTTGTTTGCTTGATTTTTCAAAGAAAAAATAAATTAAAAAACAAAATCGATACCGAAATAAATTTCTTGTTCACAAAGCCACACCTCAGTATATATTTTCCACTCGTTAAGAACGAGCAAAGCATTGTACGGGTTCGCATAACTCTAATCTTCTCTTCTCTTCTCTCTCTCTCACTCTGTTTTTCTTGTTCCGAATTCTCCTCTCCGGTTAGGGTTAGGGTTTTACCATATCCTCTCCTTCTGAATTGCTACGGTTCCTTTCTCAGGAGCCATGGAGTCTACTCAAGTGGTCAAGGTTCGCATTCTTATCTTCCCCTTTTATTCCTCTATTTTCTTGTCCTCCGTTTGATTATTTGGTCTGGAATTATGATATTCACTTCCGTTTACCATTATTTATGGTTTCTGACGGCATTATTTTTTGTTATTCATGGATTGCATGAAAGAAACGTAGTTGATCGTTTGTTTTACATGACGTTTTCAACAAATTGAATTGTTTTTTTGATTTGTTTTAGATGCTTTTACAGTCTCTGTTGTCTGATAGTTTACGTGCGTACCTTTCTAATTCTGCTTTTGATTTCTTCGTCTTGATGATCGGAACTGGGGGTTGTAATTTTATGTATACCCACTTAGTAAGGAGTTTTCAAAAGGAGAATGAAACTGGAACCCCCAATCAATGATTCTGGTTTTGGTATGAGTAATTTGGTCTTGTATAAAGATTTACTCCATTTTAGGACTTGCTATTTCATCATGTCTGATTTTATCAACAATTATTGTGTAAAACTACTGATAAATAATTTTACATGTTGCTTTTGATATATTGTCTTTATTTTGTTTCTGAATAATTCTGTTATCCCGTTTCTTTGACATGGCTTCTTGCTATACAGGTCAAGTATGGAGATACCCTCCGGCGTTTTACTGTTGGTGTCACCGAGAATAATCTCCTGGATATTGACATGGCTGGTTTGAGGGCCAAGATACTTTCTCTTTTCAATTTAACTTCTGGTTCAGATTTGGTGCTTAAGTATGTCGATGAAGATGGCGACTTGGTGACGCTTGTGGATGATGATGATTTGCTTGATGCAATGAAGCAGCACCTGAAATTCTTGAGAATTGATGTGCATATCAACAATGGAAGTGGTGCTACTCCAAGTTCCAGCTTTGCTTCTAGTGGAAATGCTACTCCCTTAAGATTTCCTCATATCCCTAACCCAGTGGAAGTTGTTTTGGGTTCTGATGCTCTCAAGTCTGTTCCAGAGCCCCTACGTGAGGCTGCTTCTAAGCTCACGAATGACTTGATTTCTAATAACCCTGTAGCTGTTAAAGTTGCTGATTTTGTGACCAAAGGGGGAACGGTTATTCCAAATCCTGATGGATTGGCTGGTGCTTCAGCTGGTCCAAGCTCAAAAAATAGTGACCCTGAAAAATCTTCCTCTTCCAGAGAAAGAGGTCCAAGGCGTGAACGTGTGTCCTCCACTTCCAAAGCCAGTCAACCTATGGAGTCTGAGAATGTAACAAAGGATGGGCCTCTGTTTGAGAAACCAGCAGACCCAACTCCACCCAATGCCAGTCAACAGGTAGAGGCTGAAAATGCATCCAGAGCTGTCCCTCTTGTTATGGCTCCTGATGCTTTGAAGTCTGTGCCAGAGCCTCTCCGTGAGTCTGTTACCAAGTTAATCAATGAGTTTGTTGCTTCAAGCCCAGTCATTGCTCAGGCTCTTGATTCTGCTTCCAAAACAAGAAATACTTCATTCAAAGCGTGGGCCCAGGCTCTTGCTGCGGCTGGTTCAAGTTCAAAAAATGGTATTCCTGGAAAATCTTCCTCTCCCAAGTCAAGAGGTTCAGGTTCTACATCTGGGGTTTCAGCTTCCGATGCTAGCCAAAAGGAGGAAGCTGAAAATGTAACTAGAACTGTACCTTTGGTTATTACTCCTGATTCTCTGAAGTCACTACCGGAGAACCTGCGTGATGCTGTTTCGAAGTTTACAACTGACTTGCTGTCTTATGGACCAGTTGCTGCTAACATCGCTGATTCTATTTCCAAAATGGGAATTCCAAGTCCTTATTTCCAGGCTCATGTTTCAGCTGGTGTAAATTCCCAAAATGGAGTTCCAAGGGTATCTGTTCCTTCTGAAGCAAGGGGATCACAGTCTGTCCATGTGGATTCAACTTCTAATGCTGGGCAACAGGTGGGAGCTGGAAATCCAAATCAAGGTTTTGTGCTTCTCAGTGATCCCCTTGCTTCTCACTCCACAAATGTGAATGCTGCACCAATTGCACCAGTAATCCCAGATGGTGATGGCAAGAAGGGTAAAAAGTGTGCTGATGTTGGTTCAAGTAGCAAGGGTGAAAGTAGGGGGGGCTCTCCAATTTCTGCCGCTCCTAGCATCATTAACATCATGCCAAACCATGTACCTCCAAATTCTAGTGCTTATTATCCATTTATGGGAGTGCCTCCTGAATCATCCCAACTCAGAAGGAAGGCTTGCTGGGGAGGGAGACGGAGCCCTAATTCCACTGAGGCTAATGGCATGTTCCACAAGGGAGTTCGCTGTGATGGTTGTGGTGCCCATCCCATAACTGGACCTCGCTTTAAATCTAAAGTGTTAGTATGGATTTTTAGTTTGATAATTTTAAATGCTCCTTACTATGTATGTGATACTGTCAAATATCTTGAGGGTTGTTACCAATGGTTTGTTTTCTTCTGCAGGAAAGAAAATTATGATCTCTGCAGCATCTGCTTCATTAAAATGGGCAATGAGATGGATTATATCAAAATAGAGCGCCCTGTTTATCATTCCCCACCGTGCAGTCCGTTCTCCTCTGGTGCATATGATGATGTATTGATAATTCTGCCATGATGCATCTATCTATTACATTTTCCTAATTTTTTTTTATGATGCACATTCATGTCTATTTTATTCTGGTGCAGCCATCTGGTTATATGGTGCCATTCCCACCAATGCCGAGACCTTTAACAATGCAACCACCTCTGATGGGTTCCACGACATTGCCACATGCTTTTAAACCGGAGGCCATGTTCAGGGAGGCCACTAAACATGTAAAGCCAAAGCTGGATAGTCGATTTGTTTTGGACGTGAATGTGATAGATGGTACAATGATGGCTCCATCTACTACATTTACAAAAATTTGGCGGATGCGCAACAATGGTAGTGTAGCGTGGCCCAAAGGGTCTCAACTTGTTTGGATTGGAGGAGACCACTTATCCGAGTCACATTCAGTTTACCTAGAGGTTTGTGGAAATGGAAGACTCAAATGGTTTAATCTCCTTTTTTATTTTTTAATGTGTTATTTGCGTGGCAGTATTTTGAGTGTTCTTTGATTAAACATCCCAGGTTCCTGAGGAAGGTGTTCCTGCTGACAAGGAGCTTGACATTGCAGTTGACTTTAGAGCACCTCAGCTACCTGGACGATATGTTTCATACTGGAGGATGGCATCTCCATCTGGACACAAATTTGGCCAGCGTGTTTGGGTACTTATTCAGGTGAAATGACTATGCTATAGTGATTTTTTAACTTCATGGTGATTTATTTATACATTTTGCTGGGAGAATCTGGTGTGAAGTGCTAGTTTCTATTGGTTTGATGGTATATTTTTTCGATTGATTGTACTTGTAGGTTGATGCTTCTCTGAAGGACTCATTTTATGATAGCTCTCAAGGTCTGAACTTGAATATTCCTCTTGGTGGCTCTGGAGGGCATCAAACTATAGATATTAATGTTCAACCTCTTGACGATGACACATTTCTTCAAAACCTCAATCCTGTTTCTGCCACCGAAGCTGTGAATCCATCCGCTGATAAGCAACCAAGGCAGGATCTGGAAACTGGACTCTCTGTTGATGCCACATTTGTTGTCCCCGTTGCCTCCTCTCCTGCAACTTCTTCAGCCCCTGCAACTGCCGCAGCACCTTCAGATGCTTCTTCTTACCCCATTATTGATTTTTCTGCAACGGTCCCAACTGCGCCGGCTGATCAGCAATTATCAGCTGTTGAAACACAATCATCATCCATGGGATCAGGGGGAAATGGTTCTGTTGAAGAGACGCTCCTTAAAGAACTGGAGGAGATGGGCTTCAAGCAGGTTGACTTGAATAAAGAGATCTTGAGGATGAATGAGTACAATCTGGAGCAGTCTGTGGATGATCTCTGCGGTGTTTCTGAGTGGGACCCTATCCTTGAGGAGCTGCAAGAGATGGTAAGCCTTGCTTTGCTTCTCGACTTTTCTAGTTTGTCTCATTGATGGCTACCTATTATTAATGTTTTATTATCTGATTTCCTTGATTGCTTCTATGACTATGGACTGGATGGATGTAGTTTTGATTAGTGATATGGTGTGATAAATGCAGGGTTTCCATGACAATGAGATGAACAAGAGGCTGCTGAAGAAGAATAATGGAAGCATCAAGCGCGTTGTTATGGATTTAATCAATGGAGGAGAATAGGCTTATCTGAAGTATCTCATATATAGAAACTAATAAATATAATAATGTGTTAATCATGCTGCTATATATATATTCGCCAGCCAATCTTAATTATCTCCTTAGATGTTTTACTTGAAGTTGCACTCTGATGCTATTTAGTATTTACAACAGCTTTTGGTTATTTTGGAGTTATATACATTATGTATGGATGTTGATATTGCGTTAATATGTATATATTATATAAGCTTATTCCTGCATAATTTTATATTATTACAGGTTTTACTTATTAGTAGCTTTCCAAAAAGGCTCCATTTCAATCCTAAAAGTATAGGATTTTAAACTAACAGGATTAAAAATCATGTAGTTATTATTATTTTTATCAAGAGGTCGTTCAAGAAAGCTTTTTATGGATTATGGAATATAGGTCCTCTCATTTTGACAAATTTAATTCAGAGGATCGGCTTATCGAGCATATGTACCATGTAAAACTCGAAGTACCTTGTATATTAGTCTTTGGCTCTTTGCCATAGTCGTTCTCTTAAATCTTCACAAGAATTATCATATCTCACTTACTGTTCTGTTGCATCAAAATCATGTGTTGGGTGGCTTCCACCGTAAACTAAGCACAAGTTCTTCTACAACACTTTCTTGGAACGTGGCCATAATTCTGTGCTGGGAATCACTAGATCAGATGAATGACATCAAATAAGATGATGATATCACAAGAACACGCCAGAAGAATTTATAAAAGCTTGTCTCATCCCTTATCAAAATTAGAAAAACCTATTTTCAATCATATATCATGCACAATTTATTTACTACCATTTTTACAAAGTAGTACGAGGTATATTATCACTCACCCACAATAAAACTCACTCACCCACAATAAAACTCAACTTAAATTACATTGTTAGTCTTTTTTTTCGATAGTTGGTTAAGCTCTCGACCCCGAAGGGGAGAATAAAGCTCGATGAAGTACATACAAGATACAACACCCGTATCGCCTAAACACCCAACACCTAATAAAACCCAACTCTACGAATACACCCAACAGTTTAATTAGCCCAACACTTGATAAAACCCAGAACTAAAAAGACACAAAACAACAAAACACACAAAAACCTCATAAAACAACATAACACTATCACCTGGAAAACATAAAACAACAAACCAAATACCGAAGTCCTAACGCTGCGCATCAAGCCTGAAGAATATCACCAATCTACTGAGAAGGTTTGTGTGAACCTCTGCAAACACCCCCCGCTAAGAACAAAACCCATGAAGGCTATAATAACCAACTCTCCCCTTTCCTGAAGACTCCCCATGTAACACAGTACAGCCAACTATATAACGTCATACCTTTGACTTTTTTGGCCTACTCTTACGCGCCTTCTCCTTTCTCTTTGCTTCTCTTCTTTTCAAATCCTGAATCTTATTAAGCTCCTTTAAACCAAACATAAAATCTTCTTCATCGTCAGAAATACTCGGGTCATTCGCCACTGTAGGAGTTGTTCGACACTCTCTCGAATCAAACTTAGAAAAATTCTTCTGCATATTCTCCTTTTCCTCCTTCCATTCTGAGTGAAGCTACTTATCATGAGATCTTACATTCATTGCCTGAACAGTTCCTTCTCCAGCTGAGCACACAAATTCATTTTTCTCCAAAGAACCACTCATCTCCTTGGCATCCTCTGACTCAACACCCACCTCTTTCAATATTATAAGTTTACTTTCATCACATTCTTCTCTCCCGTAACTCCTAGTTACTGTTCGTTCCGAGCTCTCACTTCTGTTTGACTTAAAATTATTTTCGAAATTCCACTCATTTAAAATCTCACATGATAGTTTTGCTATGACCTCTTGTTCGTCTTCCCCATTGCGATTCACTGGCACTAACTCTGCCGAATAATCCTTGAACACCGAGTCTGCTGCCGAATCAATCTCTTTCCCCTTTATCGTTCTCGGACTCTCATAAATCTTGAGTTGTTGATATGCAAATCCCATCTCATGAGTATCAATATCTGATATATTTGTGTCACTACTATGTCTCGTATAATATACCTCTTTTACAGCTATTTTGTTTCCCCTAATATTTATGTTATTCATATCTGTTATAGCCTTTAAAGCTCCACCTTTCGTTGTATACCTTATGAATGCAAAGCAATATATTTTTTCTTCCTTCTCCTTCCTAAGCAGATAAATATCGTTGATCCAACCACTCCATTTAAACCAATAAAATAACTCCTTCTTAGAAATATCAGTTAGTAAATTATCAACAAAAAAAAAGAAACAGCCTCCAACTTCCTGAAATCCTCATTTGTCCAACCTCTTGTAATTAAGTCTTATATTTTACTAAATTTGTAATTAAGTCTCTACATTTTTAAAAGTTTTCGGTTAGAACCTGACAACTGTTTTAAATTTGTAATCACATTGGGAGGTATATTCGTTAGTGATGTGAGATAGATGAAATCATTTTTATAACGTTTATTATTAATAGACATCTTATCACAAGTGTTTAAAACTAGTGTAAGTACTCGATTACACTATTTTAAGTATAAAAACCTATGTAAAAATTTGAGAAAATTATAAGGAATTTCAGTTCTTTCTACCCATCCCAACCCCTACTATTGGGCTTGCCACACGGACATCAAAGTAAAGCAATGGAATCTAAGTTACAGGTCTAATCTAATCAACTGTTGAAATTTACAAAAGCCAGGGAATTAGATTCAATGTTAGCAACTTAGGGAATAAAATAGTACATAAATATCTGTTAATCTGCCTATAAATTGCACCTTGTGCTAGCACAATTACCATGCGTGTTCCTGCATAAACCTGAAGAACAAATAGTGAGGAGGGGTAAAAAAAAAAGAGAAAAAAATGAGGAGATCCCAGGACTACTATGAACACATATCTAGAGTGCGCAGGGCCCCTAGTGAAATAACTGGCGTTCCTCGCTACCCTAGTGCCCATGTTGCCTTCGGCAAGAAGGCACCTTACAGGGAAGACGAGGGACGTCAAAACTATGGCGAGAGGGTTGAAGTAGCAGACTATGAAAGATCCACCAACCCTGAGAATATGGCTGGTGGTGGAGGAGCCACCTATGAAGATGTCTATTCCAAGAAGAACAGGGGTGGCTTTGAGTTGCACCCATGGAAGACCTTTAGGCCTTAAAAAGCATAGTTTACTATATAGTATATGCTTCCTAATACACCATACACCAAGATTAGTAGTGTGATGGTGAGAAATAAATGGCTTCTTATGTTTGGTGTGATTTTATTTATGTACTGCTTTTCTATCC
>JASCZI010271948.1:95036-113345 GCA_036250425.1 Stylosanthes scabra
GAATGATGAATATATACACATATTTTAATTAGCATGCCATGGTTCCTAACACAATCAAACACATGTTGTAAATAATCCAGAATTTGTAACTTGCTAGAGAACTTTAACATTTTCATCATGTTTGGTAAAATCAAGGACATCAAAATTTTAAAAAAAAGTAAGGAAAACTATGTCAGTATGCCAGAATTTTGGGTTGCAAATTGAGATTATTGGTCTATATAATCTTAACTGCTCTAACAAAAGAAGAATGAAAGTCATGTATTGTTTTTCTGTGGAACTTTGGCAGCATTAAACCGCCTAGAAGAAAAATGACAGAACAGATTCCTGAGGCTGTTCTTACTCTCCGGCTTTCGCCTCCTCCTCGGATGGCTTTGAATCAAACCACATAAGTCATCAAAAGGGTTACTATCTAAACCCAACCCAGTTTCAATCCTTCTTGACACTGTCACAAGTTCATAGGAATCCCAAAGTGACTGCTGAAAGTTCCAGTAACAAGGCAAAGAAGAAGAAGAAGAAGAAGAACCTGTGTCCCTCATTGCTTCTAGCTTGAACCTTGAAGGCTTCACTTTGAAGTTTCTTCTGCGTGCATCAAACTCACTCATAGGCTTAGAGCTTCCTGAGTGGCTGTACCAAGCTTGTGCCACTGCTTTCAATATTTCCAACTCCTTTTGTTCTTGTTTTTGGTGCTGTTGATCTTCCTGATAAGGCTCTATCTTCTTCTTCTTCTTCATGGCTCTCTCTCACTATGAGCAGGATAGAAAATCTTAACCTTCATAATGCTGGTGCTGCTGCTGATGATGTCATGGCCATGTTACCATCCATGAAGAAATCTGAGCCTCACAAGTGAAGGAAATGGAGAGGGATAAGCTGAGGCTGACAGAAAATGTTGCATTTCTGGTTGAGGGAGGGAAAGAGTGTTTTCTTGTCTGTTATCCTAATTTTTGTGATTGTTAACATTTAGTGGCAACTGGAAATTTGGCAAGTTTCAATAATGCTGTGTTTCCAACTTTCATTTCAACCAATGGTCCAACCCACTAATAGTATTAATAGCTGCACTCTGCCTAATTGTATCTTCCAAATTTTTCAGAGAAAATTACACTCAACCCCTTCAAATAATTTTTCTTTTTATTTACCCCAATAAAAATAGTAACATTAAGTAATACTTATTTAGTACAACAAGATGTATGACTCAAAAAAGTATCTTGCCAGTTATTTAGAGTTTATATATACAACCATAATAAAGCCTTGTCCCACTAGGTGGGTCGGCTACATGGATCAAACGACGTCATTGAGCTCTATTATGTATCATGTCTATAGAGAGATCATTTACATGTAGATCTTGTTTGACCACCTCATGGATGGTCTTTTTAGTCTCCCTCTCCCTTTCACCTGCTACCCACCTTCCATCTCATCCACCCTCGTGACTGGGTGATCAGTCGGTTTTCTTCCCGCATGTCCAAACCATCTTAGACGCGATTCTACCATCTTTTCGATAATAGGTGCTACTCCAAGTTTCTCTCTTATATCTTCATTCCTTATTTTATCCAAACGCGTGTGACCACTCATCCATCGCAACATCTTCATCTCTGTCACAGTTAGCTTATGTTCGTGCTTCCCTTTAGCAGCCCAACACTCTGTACCATAAAGCATAGCCGGTCTAATAGCAGTGCGGTAAAATTTACCTTTAAGTTTTAAAGGTACTTTTTTATCACATATAAAACCAGATGCACTCCGCCATTTCGACCAACCTACTTAAATCCTATGATTTACATCCTCTTCAATTTCTCCATTATCCTGTATAATGCACCCAAGATACTTAGAACTTCTAACTTTTCGTAGGATGTTATCTCCAATCTTCACCTCTATATTGGAGTTTTCCCTTTGACGGCCAAACTTACATTCCATATACTCCGTCTTGCTACGGCTTATGCGTAGACCATATACTTCTAAAGCTTCTTTCCATAAATCCAACTTCTTATTTAAGTTTTCCCTTGACTCTCCCATAAGGACGATATCATTGGCAAAAAGCATGCACCATGGAACAGACTTTTGGATATGCTCTGTGAGTACCTCCAAGACTAATGTGAAAAGGTAGGGACTTAAGGATGATCCTTGGTGTAATCTTATCCCGATATGAAATTTCTCTGTCACACCACCTTGAGTCTTCACACTAGTTGTAGCTTCGTCATACATGTCTTTAATAGCACGAGTATATGCTATCCTCACCCTCTTCTTTTCCAACACCTTCCATAAGACCTCCATTGGTACCCTATCATATGCTTTTTCCAAATCAATAAACACCATATGTAGATCCCTTTCATTACTACAATACCTCTCCATCATCCTTCTTAACAGGTATGTAGCTTCCGTGGTGGATCTACCTGGCATAAAATCAAATTGGTTTTACGATACTTGTGTATCTCTTCTCAACCTTCGTTCTATCACCCTTTCCCATAACTTCATAGTATGACTCATAAGATTGATCCCTCTATAGTTTCCACAACTCTGTATATCCCCCTTATTCTTGTAGATAAGTACCAAGGTGCTCTTTCTCCACTCATCTAACATTTTCTTTGATCTTAAAATCTCATTAAAAAGCTTGGTTAACCAACTAATTCCTTTCTGTCCAAGACCCTTCCAAACTTCAATCAGAATATTATCTGGTCCTACTGCCCTGTCATTTTTCATCTTCTTTAGGGCCTCCTTTACCTCAAAGGCTCGAATCCTTCGATAGTAGTCAAAGTTTTGATCTTCTTCTATCATATCTAACCGACCAAGGTTCGGAAGAGTAGTATGTCCTTCATTAAATAACTCATAGAAGTAACTCTTCCACCTCTCATTGATCTTCTCATCTTAAGCCAAGACCTCTCCATCTTTATCCTTTATGCACTTAACCTGATCCAAGTCTCTCGTTCTTCTTCAGGGCTCTTTGCGATTCTATATATTCCTTTTTCTCCTTCCTTCGTACCTAAAGACTGATAAAGACCCTCGTATGCTGTTGTTCTTGCTTCGCTTACCGCCATCTTTGTCTCTTTCTTAGCCGCTTTATATTTTTCCCAATTATCTGCATTGCGGCACAAAGACCACCCTTTAAAGCATTCCCTTTTTGCCTTTATCTTTTCTTGTACCTTGGCATTCCACCACCATGATTCTTTGTCTCTTTGTCCAATTCCTCTAGATTCCCCAAAATTTTCTTTAGCGGTTCGTCTAATAATTTCTTCCATCTCCCTCCACATCTCCTCTGCGCTTCCACTCCCTTCCCACTTTGCCTCTTCTTCTACCTTTTTTAGGAAGCTTCGTTGTTCCTCCCCTTTCATCCGCCACCACCGTGTCCTTGGGTTCTTCGTATGATATCTTTTTCTCAACTTTTGCTCAACGCGAAAATCCATGACGAGCATCCTATGTTGTGTTGTTAAACTCTCTCCCAGGATAATTTTACAATTAATGCAAAATTTCCGAACGACTCTCCTCACTAGGAAGAAGTCAATTTAGAGTTTATATATATTTTAAAAAAATCAAACATAAATAAAAAAATTACCAACCAGAATGTATAAAATATAAAATAGATTGAGTGAAATAATACAAGTGATGTTTATAACAGCCTTCGTCTTGGCTCAATTAAATCTGGTATCTAAAACATAAGCTCATGTCAACTAACAGGGAAGCAACAAAACTCAAAGAGAATAGTATAATTCTTTTTTATTTTAGATTAAATTGTTATGTAATGCTTGGTTAATAATTCTAAAGAAAATATAATAAAACAATTGAAATGTTTTAATTCTCTTTTAATCAGATTCAAGTTCCTAAAATTGCTTCAACCGATCCACATGGCAATGGCGCATGACTGCATGTTCAGCAAGACCTACAATACTTTGTGGTGCATATCCTGCACAATGAAAGCACATAAATGTCAAACAACAATAATAGCTGAAACATTTAAATTTAATCAAATGCACATAAACATTCATACATCAAATGGCAAGATTATTATATAAATATGAAATATCCAAGCATTTGAATGCAAGAACTGCATAGAGAAATAAACAGTAAATTTGTCTTGATAAACAAAGAACAAACTAATAAAGCAGTAGTAGTGAACGCATTGGCTGTTGAAATTCTGAGATTTATTTATATTGGTCACTCAAACAAATAGATCGATCCCACAAGATTTGCATAAAATTGTCATTTAAACTTCAAAGTAGTATATGATAACAGTGCAAGAACAATAACCTGTGTGTTTTGGTCACCCTTGTCATGAATCAGCCAAGTAACCTCCTACAAAGAGAGGAAAACAAGGAGAAACCTGACACATTCCGGAGTAACACAGGTGATTCGGCTACAATACTTCTCAGTGGCTAACATGAAGGTTGACACCGATCTCCAATCAGTTATGGCTTTTAGGGGAAAATCTAACTGGCAAATAAAATACAAATACCCCTTTTTCAGCTACATTTTTGGGTCAATTTATAACTTTAAGAGATGAGGTAACTCCCTAACGAGCGGGGACCGATGTAACACCAGCCCTTCATGTTAATAAAATATACAAGCGGAAATGGGTAAATCTTTTCAAAATTGCCATTATCGTGATAAAATCATTGATCATACATGAACATTTCTTACAATTCCAAGTATGAAGCTTGAACTGACGAAACAAAATATGTATAAATCAAATGGTCTTCTGGCAGCAAATGACCAAACCCACCTAACAGCTTGATCAGAGTAGACATCAGTTATCATTTGGAAAAAGATGAGACATATTAGGGAGAGGGAAAAAAAGGAGAGTTTTCAGGTGTCAATTAGCAGCTGCATGACTCTTGTTTGAACTAAAAAGTTCAGTGATTTTACTGTCCTGACGAATATGATGCGGACACTTGTACAACAGATCTTTGGCCTCATAGAGTCTACCTTCTCGGAAGAAGGATTCAAAAACATTAAGGTAAGCAGCAACAGATGGATATTTTTTCATACTCAGTGCCTTAAGGAGTTCTGCAGCATCTTCTACCGTCCCAAACTTAGAAATATGTGACACAAAGGGTTCAGGGTATGGAGGGTAGTTGTGTGTCTTCATTAGACGAAGAAGGTCAAATGCCTCCTCAAGCTTCCCAACTCCTAACAACCTTTCAATCAGATTCTTAAATGTGGCTTGCCATGGCGATATACGACAAGTACTAACAACCTCTACAAGCAACTTGTAAGCACCATCCACCCTATTCTGACCAAGAAAACCATCAACCAGAACATCCAATAAGTCAGCATCAGCATCGCAGCCCTTTTCAGCCATCTTAGCAAAATAAAGCAACGCCTTATCTATTTCTTTGGCATCACAATGCCCTTTGATTAAGATGGTCCATGTCTTGATATCAGGGATACACCCAGAAGATTCCATCTCCTCCAACACATTACATGCTTCTTCAAGCCTCCTTGCCTTACAAAGTCCAAAAACCAATTGACTGTAGGTGATGTTATCGGGTTCATAACCAGCATTTCTCATTGTCTGAACAATTTTTTCAGCTTCATTGAATTTCCCAGAACTTGTCAAAGACCTATGGATGGAATCATAGATTGCCTTGGATAGAGTGTGCCCAGTTGACTCATATTTCTTAGCTACTCTGTAAACTAAATTGAGATCCGGCAAATCACATTCAGATATGCTCTTCAAAAGGATAACACAATCTTGATCCGAAGGCTTGTATGAGCTGTCCATCATAAGCTCATAAAGCTTCACCGAATCCTCCATCATCCTACTCTTTCGAAACTGCCTCGATATCTTCACATAAGTATCGATATCCACTTCATGACCAACACTCTTCATCTCCTCAAGAATACTCCAAAACTCCCCAATCGAATCAGTCCTAGCTAGAACCCTTGCAATTGCGTTGTATGTAATAGTATTATGCTCAAAACCAGATTGCTTCCCAGCCCAATGAAAGAACTCGAAAGCCTTGGAAGGCTGAGTTCGAAGCTCCTTCAAAACCCTTATCACAAAGTTATCCGACAGCTGAATTTCAAGATTCTCCAATCCATTCACAACCTCATCTCCCCACTCTGATGCTGAAACGATCCCAACCACCTTCTTGGCAACACCTTGCATCGCATTTTCCTCAAGCATCCGATGATAGAAGTGGTTCAGAGCAACACGATCAGATTCCATCTTTTCCTTCTTAAAATACATTGAAATCGTCATACAAGTCTCTTCATCAAGATAAAACCCCTTTTCCTTCATCACCCTTAGAGTAACCCAAAACTGTTTCATGGTATCCTTATTGGCTAAAATCCTAACAATCAAGCTATACACTAATGAACTCGGAACAAACCATGGTTTCTCACTTACCCAAGTGAAAAAGCACGAAGCTTTTTGGGGATTTTTATCCAACCTCCTCAAAACGTAAAGAACAGTTTCATGTGTCAGAGTGGGGGAACACTTTTCTAACTCTAGCTCTAACCCTTGGGACCAATCGTTGGCCGAAACAAGCTCCAAAACTGAGCTAGGTTTTGAAGAAAAGAAGAATCTATGATGAGTCCATGGAAAGCTAAAATTGCAAGAGCCATGATACGAAAGGGACGAAAGTGTAGGTGCAGTAGTAGTAGTAGTGCTGAGAGAGGAGCGAGTCACCTGGTTGAGAGCGAGTTGGAGCGAGCAAGTTGGGGCGAGTCGGGTGGCGAGAGGCGAGTCGAGGAATCGGAGGTGCAGGGAACGAGCAATTGGCTTTAAACGATTCATCATCGAAAAGACAAACTCTTTCCGAGAAGTTAGAAAATTACCAAAGCCTCCTACTTGCTAATTGCTAGGTTTGTGAGGTTTTAGGCAAGGTTGCGAGAATTGGACGGGTTATTGAACTGATAGAGTAGCTGAACCTCCCTGCTTATTGTCCACCCAGGGAAATTGGCACCATAGATACCGCATTTCACTCGATCACTCCCTGAAAATTGGCAGCAAATTGATTAATCTCAAATTGCAAGAAATGGTACTCCACTAAGAAAAATAAAATAACTAAAGCATCATTTCCCAAACAAGGTTTTCAATTTGTCCTTACTCCTTAGTAAGAAATAATGTCCATTACATTTTTGCTCATTGCAAATAAAATGAAAGCACAAGATAGCTGCAGGTTATGTCATGAGAAATTGAGAATCAAAGAATTGGAGGAACATATTAATGAGGTTAAACGGCTAAAGTGACAAAAAGAAAAAAAAGAAGCATCACACAAGAACATTCATCAAAACAAGTGGAAAAAACAAAACGACTTACTTGCCCATAACCACAACTGCGGATGGAACTTCCAACTTTCTGTCGCAAGTCGCGACGGCCTTGCGACGGTGAGCCACTGAGCCTTGGGACGTAGGAGGCTGGCCGAGCTAGGGTTGCCGGCGGCGGCGACGAAATTCTCAGGCTCTGAGCTCACTAGTTCTTTCTTTCTTCTAAAAAATCAGCAAAAATTAGGTTTTTTGTAAAACGAGTAGTTTTGATTTTTGAAGGAAAATTTTTTTTTATCAAAAAGAACCGGTCAGATAAAAAACAATTAGGATTTTTTAAATAAAATATAATTATGGTCTCTAGTGTTTATGCAAAAATTACTTTACATAAGTAGTGTTACATGATCACATAATTTAATGAGTTATGCTGCGGAACAAACATTAGGGATCATTAGGGAATCAATAAGTTAAATTAGAAGTTATTATCCGAAATTGATCAAAGTTATCATCCGAAATTAGAATAAGTTATCATCCAAAATAAATATAAATTATCATCCGAAACATCACCAACTTAGTTATCATCTGAAACAGATTCAACTTATCATCCAAAATAGAATACAATTGTCATCCGTAACTTTACCACCACCACCACCGTCACAAACTGCAGTAGCACGACACCACCATCACCACCACAACAATAGCAAGCACCACCACCTCACCACCATCATCCCCACACAGACAGGGAAAGAAGAAGCGGTAGCGATGATGCTCTCTTTCACTTCGAATAGAGTCACAATTGTCACCGACTCCTCCCGCGGACAAACACCTCTGATCCCTTGCGGACTCACTCGTCGTGATGCCGCCGATGTCTCCCACCCGAACGCCGTGAAGGAGTGGCGGCAGCAACACAGATGGCGGAAAAAGAAGAAGCGGCAACAACGATGCTCTCTTCCATTTCGGACAGAGTCGCAATCGTCACTCATCGCGATGCTGGCGATGTCTCCCACCCGATCGCCATGAAGGAGCAATGGCGGTGGCGCGAACGATGAAAAAAGAAGAAGAGATAGCAGTGGTGTGGATGGTCGGCGGTAAGGCAGAGGGAGAAGAGAGAAAGGGTTAATCCATGGGCTCTCATTGATTCTTATAATATTTGCTCGGAAAAATGACCAAAACTATCTATGAAAGATTCGAACGCTGACAAAACTACCCATAGAAAAAGAAAACGAACTTTCTACTAATGAAAAATGGATTTCGTCCAACAAATCTAACCAAACGTTTACAGCATTAACAGCGTTAGCTGAAAATGCACGTTGTGTCGTTAAATGCTGAGGTGGAATTTAATTATAATTATTTTTTATTTAGTTTTCACATGGGCCAGAGAAGTTAGCCCATTCACCCACACCCACACGGCCACAGTCATCTCTACTCGTACTCACTCTCAAGTCTCAAGCCATGCCCTAGCGGAGACTGACTTTCTATGTTCGTCGGTGGAAGCTGCCGTGGTTCTTCTCTCCTTCTTCGTCGTCGTTCATCACCTCTCCTCTCCTCTCTTCTCTGTGGTCGTTCATGTATCGTCTCCTCTCTGTGTTCGTCATTCCGGTCTCGTGGTTACACAACCCATAACGAAGCTATCGCCGTACTCCTCTCCTCTACGTCGCCGTTCACGTCTCCTCTCCTCTCCTCTCCGTGTTCGTCGTTCTCGTCTCGTCGTCTCACAAACCCACATGTTACTGTTCTTCTCTGATATCCTATTTGCTGTCGTTCTGGTTGTCTCCCCGTCGTCTACAGTGTGCTTCAGTTGTCCAAAGTGGTGCCAATGCCATGGTAGTGCTTTTTTCTTCTTTTTAATTGGTTGATGTTTGAAGGATGTTGAATATATTGATATATCTTGTGGATTGGGAAAAATTCTCCGACGGTTCTGCATATTGGTTTTGCTCTGTATTTGAGAAAAATTGGGGATATTTTGTTTTGGTTCAAATTTGAGTTTGTTAATTTATAGTGCAAAATTATTGATGTTTTGTTGCTGTCTAGTTAGGGATTTTGAAAAATTGGGGATATTTTGTTTGGTACAAATTTTCTAGATGTCTTACGGATTTCTGGAGAAAAAATTTCAGATGAAAAAGAAGGCAATGAAGGGTAGATGACATTTGCGTAGTTAACATGGCCATGGTCCCGATTAAAACACATGGCAGTCTCAGTTAACGGTGTTAGCTAACGGCACTAATCCTCCATTAACGTTGGTTAGAATTGTCTAATGGAATCCATCCTTCATGGGTAAAAAATTCATTTTCTTTTTTTATAGATTTTTTATTTTTATAGATAGTTTTGTCAGTGTTTGAAACATTCATGGGTAGTTTTAGTAATTTTTCCTATTTGCTCCATATTCTTTCTCTTTAACTTTTGTCAACATTTAAACACTATGGATAGTAGAGCCAACTGAAGTGTTAATATGCAAAAATTACTTTTTTTATTGACTAAAATTACTTCTTTTCTACTAAAATTATACTCCCATCACTTTCATCAACATAATTTAATTTAACTAAAATTATTGACCAATATAAATAAAAATGAATGATTCTTGATTTTTTTTATTATTTATTTTATTATTTATTTATGTGAAATAAAACGGTTACATAGATTATTAATAAAAAAGTTTTTAAAAATAACTATATTAGATTTTCAATCATTTTAGGTAAACAATTGATTTTACCAATTAAGTGGTTAACCAAGTAAATTTAACCATGCGCTTGTTTCTTTTATTATAACATCTCTTTTTTTGAGACGCGCCAATTCAATTTTTTGTTTTCATTCATTCTTCTTGTTCTTAGCTTTGTTCTTTGTCTTCTTCTGTTCTCTTCAACGTTCTTGATTTCAACGTTCTCTACAACCTTCTTCTTCGTCATGATTTGCATTGTTTACGTGAGGTAAGTTCGTTTTTGTGTTCTGCAATGTTGTTAGATTTGATCGTCGTTTTCGTCTACGTGTTCAGTTGTTAGATTTGGTTCTGTAACTTTCGTCGTCGTTTCTTCTTCATTTTCTGTTGTTCGTTTTCATCTCTGTATTTTTGTGTTTTACGTTGTGTTAAAATGGAAGAAGAAGAAGATGCTGATGCAGACATGGAAAAAGGAAGGAAGGAAGTATGAAAATAAAAAGAAGAAGATGCAGATGCATATGCAAACATGGAAGGAGGAGGAGGAGGAAGAAGAAGAAGATGATGATGATGAACTTTTTATTTCGGTGTGGTTTTTTAGTTTTATATGATTTCCTTAATTTAGTTGTGCTTTTCGTTTTTTATGTGCATTATTACTTTATATTTTTGTGCATTATTGCTTTATATTTTTGTACATTACAACAAAGAAGAAGAAGAGGAACAACAATAACAATAATGTAAAACAGAGGAGGAGGAGGAGGAGGAGGAGGAGGAGGTGATGATGATGATGATGATGATGATGATGAAGATGATGATGATGATGTAGACATGAAAGTGATGCATGAGCATCATTAGTAGTTTTTCTCATTAATTTCTTGTAAATTTAGAAATAATTAACTTCATACTCAAGTAATTTCTCATATTTTCATCAACATAGCTTTGAATATGTGGTTTCTTTGTTAATTGCGGGAATTTTGAAGAAGACAGAAGGGAATTCATGAGATTCAAGAACAAAAGAAATCTAATAAAGGAAGCATGAGAAGAAGAAAAATAAGGAACAAAAGCGGGAGAGAAAACAAAACAGAGAAACAACAAAAAGTCACCCTGGAGGCAATGGTCACGCCTAGTCATGAGCAATTTTTTTCATGCTGTCAACTTGACCTCCTTGCATTAAAGTGATGATAACTCAAGCTACAGAGGTCCAAACGATGCAATTTCAACTGCGTTAGAAAGCTAACATGCAGAGGTTCAGATTTATATGTATATGTCTATAGTGGACATTTAATTTCAAACTCAAAATACTATCAAGAAGTCAGTGCAAAAAAAAACTTACGCCTAGGCGTGGGTCGCTCATGCTTAGGCGTGGGCTATGTGTTGTGATGATTTTGGTGTTGTTTCCTTTAGTTAATCTTAAGATTTGAAGTCTAAAACTCATGGTTAATCATCAAAACACAATTTTTCAAGTTTACCAACTTATTTCTGTGCAGTTTACAAACTTATTTATGTGCATTTTATTAATGTATTTCGGTATTTTTCAGTTTTTCATTTATTAATGATGACGACAATGATAACAACGAGGATGACGACGATGAAGATGGTGATAACGACGAGTACAGGAGGAGGTGGAGGAGGAGGAGGAGGAGGAAGAAGAAGAATATGACAATGACGACATAGGAGGAGGAGAAAGAATGCATTGGCGGAGGAGGAAGAAGAAGACAATGATGACGACGACGACAGAGGAGGAAGAAGAAGATGACGACAACGACATATGAGGAGTAGAAGGCGCTGGTGTTGTGATTGGGAAGAGCGCGTGTATCACGCTCTTTTACTGAGAGTGGTGTTGTTGTTGCAAGTTTACTTGATTAACCACTTGGTTATCAATTCCCTTGTTCAATAGTATAATTGATTTATTTTTAACCTATTAGGTAAATTTATTTTATTTTAATATATGTATAACCACCACAATTTATTTTTGGAAAAAAGTAAATTTATTTATTTTTAATTATATAATAACCAAAATATAATCTTATTATCTTATAAATAGAAAAACATTAGATGCGGATGATTTTATTTATAAATAATGTTATACATCCAGGCAATTTCACCAACCAAGCTCAAGCAAGTGATTTTTTTCCACTCTCACCTAGTTACACGCGCTCTGCCAAAATTTGAAACGCGAAAACACGCGCTTCCTCTTTCTCCTCTGCAACTCCTCCTACTCCTCCTCCTCCTCTTCCTCCTCCTTCTTCTTCTTCCTACTATTGTGTCATCATCACCGTTGCCGCTGTCGCCGTCGTTGTCATCGTTGCCGCTGCCATCGTCACTGCCGCCAACATCGTCGTAATTTTCTTCTTTTTCCTCCTCTTCCATTTTTCTTCTTCCTCCTTCTCTTCCTCCACTGTTATGTTATTATTATTGTTGTTGTTGCTGTTGTTAATGATCTTCTTCTTCTTGAAACAAAACAAAATTTTCATAGAAAATACAAACGAATTTGCATATAAAACATAATCGAATTTTGCTTCTTTTTTTTTTAAATCGAACCGGATTTTCTAAAGAAAATGAAGTGAATTTCGTTGAAAAATAGAAATAGAAACTCTAAAAGGAGATCTGAGTACATTTGAGTATATAATAAAAACAACAAAACATAAAACATAAACACAAAAAATATCAAAACTCAGAATCAGATTTCTTATAAAAACAAAATCGGATTTGTTGAACAAAAGAAACGAATTTCTTTTATTCTTTTTCTTCATCATATTCTTCAATGAATTTCATCTCATTACAAAAATAGAACCGGACTTCTTATAGAAACTGAACCGAATTTGTCAAATAAAATAAACATATTTCTCTTTTCTTCTTCTTCATCATCTTATTCAATAAATTACATCTCATGAGAAAAATAGAACCGGATTTGTCAAAAAAAAATATTTCTCTTTTCTTCTCCTTCATCATATTCTTCAATGAAATACATTTCATTACAAAAACAAAACTGAATTTCTTATAAAAAATGAATCGGATTTGTCAAATAAAAGAAACGTATTTCTCTTTTCTTCTAAATTGTATCTCATTAGAAAAATAGAACCAGATTTTTTATAAAAATTGAACCGGATTTGTCAAATAAAAGAAACGTATTTCTCTTTTCTTTTTCTTCATCATCTTCTTCAATGAAATGCATTTCATTACAAAAACAGAATCGGGTTTCTTTAAAAAAATCTGGACGATTTGTTTTGTTGCAGCATCAAATTCAAAATCATGTTCCATTGTGTGATGAAATTAACGACTAAACAAGAACTTGTAATGAATTGAATGTTTCACGGCCAAAATGGATGAATGATAATGAGCTTAATAATGAGATGAAACACAACCAAAATTAAATAGTAAAAAAAAAGAAGAGAAGGATGCGTGTTTGAGGAGGCGGCGCACTTTTTAAGGTAAGAGAAAACCTTGTTTTTAAATTAAAGTAACGCGTGTGTTAAAAGGACTTGGTTGTGTAGCATTATTGTTTATTTATAAATAGATAAATAATAAAAAATAATTATATTTGATGTCATGCGATACCTCATTTTCTTGAAGGAAGACACTTCTCTTTTCCAAAATGAAAAGGATAGATTAATAAAGTAATATTTTTTAAAATTAATGATACATTTTTATTGCTTTAATTACTTTTATATTACTTCGGATAAAAATAGGTCTTTACTTGATATTTTAATTCAAACATGCGAAAAAATCGCGTAATTTCTAAAATGATCCATGAAATTTTTTTTAATCAATTTAGTCTCTCAAAAATTGAAAATTAACCATGTTAGGCTCTCTATTCTTTTACTAACAACGCCACATTTTGCTGAGTTAAAACCGAAATTAACATCTTATTACAAACTTAAAAACGACATTATTTTGATGCTAGTGGAAAAGAGTGATATGTACTAAGCAAAGTAAAAAATCTTTCAATTTCTTATATAACACATACACTTCACTCTCTCTCATTTCATAAGTTTCTTCTCTACCTTAATACTTTATGGCCGAAATTGTTATAGTAAATTCAACATTTTATTCAAAACACATTGTAATACTAATTAAAATAAAACTACTCTTATTTGAAAATGCACACTATACATATTAAGCCACAACTAGAAGACGATAAATATCATTTCAATAAATATAAGAGTAATTAATATTCTTGTGCATCACTATTTTGAAAACCTTTTACAACTTCTTCGTATTCATTATTATCAATCCATCTAAAGAAAATGAAATGATTGCCCTTCAATAAAAGTTTAAAATGAAAAAGAAAAACTGAGTTATGCTGCCATGAACAAATAAGTCTTTGTTCTTCCACTTGCTTCACATGGAAGAACTAAAACCATAACTATCATGTGATTAAACTATATACTCTTTTTTTTGTTGTCTCCTCTCTCTCAACTTTTCTCTCGCAAAGAAACACTTCCTTGAAGCAGCTTCTATAAGGGCCACCGTTGTCGTTCTACCTTCCAGTCGTGGTGGCCCTCCCCTCCTCTCCTCAACCCATCCTTGCTTCCTTTCCTCTGGCTTTCTCCCCTTCTCTCTTACCCCCACTTTTTTCTTTCTTTTCTTGTTTTGGGTTTCTCCCCCTCTCTCTTACCCCCACTTTTTTCTTTCTTTGTCTTTTACTTTTCTGTTTTTTTTTCTCTTTTCTCTTTTTTTGCAGGTGCAGTCCAGATCTGGATCTCAGATCTGGATCTGAAAATAACCCTTTTAAGGTGGTGCTTCCTTCATTTTGATAGTGTTTTTATCCCATGATGGCTGCTTTTGTTGTGATGATGGAGATATGAATTTGGTCAGATCCAGTAGGAAGACACAATGGGGACGTAGTTTCGTTTGAAGCTTTAGATCCGAAAAATTTTCATTTTTATGTAGAGAAGAAGAAAATGTATCTTATTATGCTGCAGCACATATGTGTTCATGAAGAAACAAAAAAGATTCAGATTTATCCTTGTTTCTGCCCATTAAGATTTTCAGTAATCGAATGTTGCGCTTCCTCTCAGATAATAGTTCAACTTATAGGATATTTATGTTCCTCTTATCGATGTAAAATTGATGTTTTCTATATCTGTAAATGCCGTATAACTTTCTTTGAATGATAATTACGTTTTCTTTAAAAAAAAATAGCTATCATGTGATTAAAAAGGTAACCCACCACTAAAACCTGCATTTTCACTACCTATAATTCCAATAGCTCATGATTTAGCTCTTTATGCAATTGCAATTTTAATCCAACGGAAAAAAAGTATTCATTCTTCAGATTAGGATTAGGGGTTCATCAATTAGGATTAATTTGATATAAATTCATAAAATTATATTATTAAGGTTGATTAGGGCGTTTAAGTATGTGATAAAATGTTAGTTAACATTTCAATTCAACAAGATGTGACTCTGTTATTGAAAAATAGGGATTAACGTGATTAAATTTTAATTTTTGGGGACCCAAATTAATTAAAAAAATATTTTAGGGATCATCATTTTGAAAATTACGCAATTTTTTGAGGACTATTTTAACTATTTACTGGCAAAATTATTTTTTCCTTCTAATTTTTTAAAGAAAAAACATACAACTTAAAAAACAAAATAAGTATTTATATTGCTTCTAAATTTTAAATTTAAAAGATTTTGTAAATTAAAAACTTTACATTGTTAATTTTTCTTCAAAACCGAATAAATAAATCTAATACACATCACTAATTAGGTAATAATTATATTTTTACACTAAAATCAGCTATCAGTGTATAATTCATATTGAAATACAAAATACACACTAAGAATGAATTAAACTACACATGTATTTTATATTTCAATACGTATTATATAATGGTGACTGATTTTGGTATACACGTAGCATGTTACTTATTATACAATGCGCAAGAATCTGTCTATTTAAAATTCTTGGGGACTAAAGTGTTCATATTGATAAAATGCACAAATCTCAATCATTTGAACAAAATTTGATTATATTGAAAAATAAAATGAAATAGATATAATCCAAATCAAAATAAATTATATCTATCTAAACCCTTGAACTTTTACTACCACAGAAGATCCATTACCAAATTCCATATTCCAATATGAAGGACGTGTGAGCAGACATGGATACAAGAGCATTACAGGGTCAAAAACAAATAGTTCAATCAAATAGTTATGGTTAGTCTTAGGAGATTTTATTCCTTCTAGGGACTTCAAACTGAAATTATGAAGCTTTATTTATTTCCACCTGCAAAACAATTTAAAAAAAAAAAAAGCTTATCAACCATGTATGACTATTCATTCAAAAAATTTGCTCAAGCTCCAGTGCCATCTTCATTACTATTATCCATTTATCTATAAGAAACAAATAAATCTATGACTTAATCAGATACAGAGGGGAAGCGAATCAGTCAATGAACAAATGACTAGGAACATAATCCGTTCAATCAACTAAATTAATTCAAAGTTAAAGGAGTCAATAGCATCATCATCAAGAAACTTATGTCATAAAAAATGAGAAATTTATAATCAAATCCAAAGTAAAATTCACAAGACTATTTAAGGGATGAGAGCATTTAGAATTGTCAAAATAGCCAATGGGAAAATAAGCCATAGGACTTTCTAAAGTGAAATAACATATATTAAATATTGCCCTGAAAGTCTGAAACAAATGTTTGTGAACGAGTATTCTATAAACCTTATATTCCTAGATTTTGTCATTATTGAATAACATTGGCATTTGACAAATTCAGTCGCAATCCATTAACAACATCACAGAAAAAACAGCAGAACCAGCAATAATCCATTGACAACAGAAGAAAAACCACAGCTTCACCCTTTCAGTGAGGTTCTTAAGCAGTGTGTTTAGTCGAAAAAAATCAAGCCATTAATTCAAGCACAAGCCAAACTTTCGTTTTAAAATAATCAGAATTTTATGCCTGTGAAGCTGCCTATACAACGACACCTGCTACACTGGCCACTCATCAAAGTAAAAATGGATGAGAGTCAGCGCTACAACAAAATCATATATGTAAACAAAACCAAAACCCCTTGATAGATTTGAACTGCACTCCCTACCTACTTGACAGTGGACTTCATCCAAAAATGAAAACTAATTTGTAGTTTTCACTCAAATTGTCACGAAAACAGAAAGAACTGACAAATACTCAGAAAACGACTGGGAAATACCTCACAAAAGAGGCAAGTTTCATTGTTTTATATTTAATTATGTAGGAACTCAAGTCAAAGAAAGATCTTGCAAAAGACACACCCAAACCAGGAAGGAATTAAAATAAAAAAGAGATAGAACCACAAATAGTCACCCCCTTCAGGAGAACCAATGTGAACCAAGATTATATCAGATGCATACCAGGTAGGCAAACATTAGAGGTATCAAGTAGCACTAGCAGCCTTGCAATTCTTTATCTTTCAAGCCAGTCCACCAGGGTTGGGGACTTAGCCTCAGGATGGTTTTCTAGAGGCAGCACATGTGAATATCCAGCCTAAGTGCTACCTGCAACTGCAGCCTTGCAATTCCTTACTGAGCGAAAAAGTGCACGGATTTGTTTTCTTTTGGTTATATGGCGGCGGCCGCACTTGCTCAATAGATCTTTGGCATCAGACTCTCTACCTTCTCTTAAAAAGGATTCAAAAACATGAACATAGGCAGAATGGGATTGAGGACTTCCCTTACGCCATGCCTTCAGGAACTTTACAGCATCATCTACGGTCCCAGATATTGAAATATATCGAATAATCGGTTCAATGAATGGAGGGTACTTGTGTTTCCTCATCAAGCACATAAGGTCAAGTGCCTCCTCTAATTTCTCAATTCCTAATAGGCCTTCAATCAGTTTCTTATATGTACCTTGCCATGGAGATGTGACAAAGTTTCTAACCGTCTCTTCAAGAAACTTGTACGCATCCTCTATTCTCTGTTGGCTAAGAAAACAGTCAACTAGAGCACCTAACACGGCAGCATCTGGACTGCATCCCTTTTCAATCATCTTGTCGAAACAAAGTAATGCCTTGTCCATTTCATTGGCAGAACAATACCCTTGGATCAAGATGGTCCAAGTCTTGATATCAGGGATGCATCCACAAGATTCCATCTCTTCGAGCACTTTAGACGCTTCTCCTAACCTCCCCATCTTGCAAAGTCCAAAAACCATTTGACTGTATGTGACATTATCAGGCTCATATCCAGAATTTCTCATACTCCCAACAATAGTTTCAGCTTCATCAAATTTCCCAGCACCTGTTAAAGACCTATGGATTCCATCATAGATAGCCTTTGGGAGAGTACGCCGGTTCAACTCATATTTATTTACTAATCTGAAGATTAAATACAAATTTGGTGTATCACTTTCTGAGATGTGCACTAAAAGGGAACTGCAGTCCTGATCCGATGGCTTGCATGATCCATCCATCATAAGCTCATAAAGCTCAACAGCATCCTCTATCGTCCTATTCTT
>JASCZI010271949.1:0-13579 GCA_036250425.1 Stylosanthes scabra
ATATATATATATATATATATATATATATATATATATATATATATATATATATATATATATATATATATATATGCTCGATGCAGAAGTAACTAGTATTCCACTAAAAATATATGCTAAGCTTATTCTACTATATTATAATTTTAGTTTTGTTCGTAAATCTGACGAGCGGTGGTGAGAATGTACGTAGTGAGAGTACGTTTCAGAAAGTAACCTAAGTGTGTGTAAACATGCGTTTTTTTAGAGTGGTGGTGTTATTTGTAAATTACTTGGTTAACCACTTATTTTGGTAAATCACTTATTCAAATAGCAAGACTGAATTTAATTTATTCATTAATAATTTCAATACTATAAAACTTTTGAAAGTCCACACATGATCAACATTTATTTTTACATTGTTATTCATTTTATCTCTATATTCCTTATCACACACTCTCACTCTTACTAGTAACTCTCTTCTTATAATATGAAATGCCATATGATCAGAAAAAACATATGTTTAAACAACTAAAACAACAACAAAGTATAATAATAACATGATAAATTTGGATAATGGAGAGCAGTTACAATCATATGAGCAAGAGAGAAGTGAGTTGATACCTCATTGAAGTAAAGTGTTGCACCATTGTGTCGTGAGAGCTTTGATTGAAAGACATACTTCTGTATTTTAAAAATAAATAATCAATGCAATCTCTCCTTTTCACTATTCTTTTTTCGCATTAAACTAGAACTCGATAAATATTGTTGGTGGGGAATGCAGCTGTCAAAACAATGGCCATTGTGAGGAGAATACGATGATAAAGATTACTGGAAATGGGTTGATAAAGAGAGTTGGAGTGAGAACAGTTTTAATTTTCTGGTAACTAACAGAAAAATGCTGTAGATGAAGAATTGTGCTAATCTCTGTTTTGTTCTTGCTCTTGCTCTTATTCGTTTCTCTCTTATATAGTCTTAGTTTTTTATTGTCATCTTTATACGTGTGAAAAGATTTGTAGCTCCCACTAGCTATTTATAATTACCGTACTTTTTTTCGATAGTTTTTTCACTCACCAAAAAATCTAAAGGGGTGAGAGGTTCCAAACTGAAAAGAGTAAATCAGAGAGTACTATACTCCAAAACAATTATATATATATGTTCAATGCAAAAGCAATTAGTATTCCATTAAAAATATATGCTAAGCTTCTTCTACTATATTATCATTCCAGCTTTGTTTGTGAATTTGAAGAGCGGTGGTGAGAGTACGTTTCAAAAAGTAACCTAAGTGCGTGTAAACATGCGTTTTTTGCGAGAGTGGTGGTGTAACCACTTGTTTTGATAAATTACTTGTTCAAATAGTAAGACTGTATTTAATTTATTCATTAATAATTTCAATACTATAAAACTTTTGAAAATCCACACATGATTAACATTTATTTTTACATTGTTATTCATTTTATCTCTGCATTCCTTATCACACATTCTCACTCTTAGTGACAACTCTCTTCTTATAACGTGAAATGCCATATAATCAGAAAAAAAGAAACACATGTTTAAACAACTACCACAACAACAAAGTATAATAATAACATGATAAATGTGGATAATGGAGAGCAGTTACAATCATATGTATGAGTAGGAGAGAAGTGAGTTGATACCTCATGGAAGTAAAGTGTTGCACCATTTTGCCATCCATTGGAGCTTTGATTGAAAGACATACTTGTGGTATAGAATTTGTGGTTTAAGTGTTGTTTTTTAATTATTTGAGAATACAATAATATACATCTTTGAAGGGTCAAATTGTCAATTCCAAATATTTAACTAATGAATTTAATAGCATACACACTTTTTGTTTTTAGGTTAGCTTGTGATCTTAGTAACTAGCTTAGAGGGCAGCTTAGAGCTGATATGTAAATGTAAGGTCAAGTTATAAAAGTATATATTCACCATTCATCATAATCACAAAGAGTAAAACTTCTTCTTTTACTACAACTTTTGCCTTTGTCTTTGCATTGATACTATACTAACTTTCTTCCTAGAAACTCTACCAAATCCATTTTTATTTTTTACTAGTTAAGTTAACCAAAGATTCACCATTTATAAATTTAATCATTAATTTGACAATCATGTTAGGTAACCAATAACATTCAGCAAACATTAGTCAACAACTTAAATTGAATATCATGTTTCTTTATATTTCGGATGTTCTATTTTTAAGTTTCGGATGTTCTGCTTCTAAAAAAATATAATGTTGGCTGAGGTTGTTTTAGGCTTCGGATGTTCTATAACTTCCATTATGGATGTTTTATAAACAATAATTTCGAATGTTCTATTTTTTATAGGCTGATTTGTTGGTTAGAAAATTATTAGTTACCTGTATTTTTTCTTAATTTGATCATTTTTAAAAGTCGAAGAATATTTTGATGCATATCATCAAAAATTTCAAGGAGTAAATTAGACATTACATTTATGATCAAATTGTTAAATTTCATTATCTCACTTTATAAATTAATCTAATAAGAAGACACAAAAAAAAAATAATAATCTATTAAGATTTCATAAAACTTAAAATTAATTTTATATGTTATCATAATATAGGATTTTTTTTATAAATAAATAAAAAAAATACAAAATTTACATAAATAGACACACTCAAAGGAATTTACACATTTAGGCACCTGTTACTTATTCCGGACTTCCGGGACTGCAGAGCCCGAAAATGGCATACTGTTTACATTCTGTTTACTGCACTTTGTCTTTTTCCATTATTCTAGAAGTAGTGAATCATAGAATTTAGTGAGTCATATAATTTACATTCCTTCATGTAGTTAGGATTTGCTTTTGGTGAATTTTGTGATCTTTCAATCTTTGGAGAGATTTTGCTGAGTTGTTGTTTTCTTCCACAACAATCTAGTCAATAAAAAATCAGTCAATATCAGCCAACAATTTATATTGAATGTTCTATTTATTTAGGTTTTGCATGTTCTGTTTATATGTTTCGGATGTTCTATTTTTTTATTATGGATATTCTATAAACAATGGTTACGGATGCTCTATTTTTTGTTGGTTGATTTATTGGTTAAAAAAATATTGATTACCTATAATTTTCCTTTCTTCCATTGTTGTATATATATACACATTGTAATTTCAGTAAAAGGAAAGTATAGGTAACCAATAATTTTCAAACCAAAAAATCAGCCAACAAAAAATAGAACATCCATAACCACTATTAATAGAACATCCACAATAAAGATCATAGAACATCCGAAACATAAGGTAGCTGTCAACTAACTTTAGAAATAGAACATCCCAAATCTAAAGAAATAGAACATCTAATTCAAGTTGTTGGCTGATGTTGGTTGAATTTTTATTGGTTACCTACGATTACTCTTAAGTAAAAGGTAATGAGAAATAAGAATTTCCATTCCACATTTTAAAGTCTTCTTCTCTGTTTATAGCTTTGTTTGTAATATTCCTTTTTTAGAGGTGTGTTTGTATGCACTTCTCATTAACTGTATGATGATTCAACCTCAAAAGAATGTTCCTTAAAAATCGAAAAGTTTAGAAAGTTTTTTTCATATATTTTAGTTGACAGTTTTAGCCTAAACAATATATATTCAGAACTAAAGTAATGTATTTATGGGCGTTTATGATCAACTAACAAGTCATATATGACTTCGATTTATTTATCCATGGCAACAGAAACAACAATATATCCATGTCATACCTAAAAGTCTTTATGAATTTTATGCGATTTTCGGGCTCTGCAGTCCCGGAATCAATTCCGGGCTCTGCAGTCCCGGAATTATTGCAGAATACGTAACATGTGCTTAAATGTATAAATTTCTGTGAGCGTGCCTATTTATGTAAATTTTGTATTTTTTTTATTTATTTATAAAAAAAATCCTCATAATATATGTGTGTGTCATCAAATTGTTGTGTGATGTTATAATGGATAATAAGTTAATAACTCTACCGATAGGTTAAATAGCCTTAATTAATTTTTTTACTAACTATAAATTTCTATAGGAAAGTGTATCCAGGAAAAGCATTATTTTCCACTATAAAGCCTAGTTACAATGCAAACAACAGGTTTGTGTTTCCATTAAATGATTGGAATTATATAAGAAACTCTTTGAAACATATAATAAGAGGACACTCAGTAGACACATATACAGAAAATGGAGGTGCATTCCTTCTGATAAAAGATTAAGTTATGGCACTAACAGTACATTATACGTTTCGTTAACGAGAACGGTAGCAATAGGAAACTTCATTCGTCGTCTCTAACCGTATGGATTAAATGTTAGTTAAAATCTTTTACGTATGAGTAAATTGATAATAGTGTTAATAATTATTGTTCTAATAAGTGTTTGATATAGAATCTGGAGTTTCATTCAATGATCAATATTTATACGTAAAATTAAAGCTGTTGAATACTTGTTGTGGTCTGCAGAGTTAGTATAATAAGTAGGGAAAACTGAAAACAAAAATAGAAGAAACAAATGTCCTTAATTTTTTGAAAAATAAACAAATTTGAGGATTTTAATTTTAGATAAAGAAAAATTTTCAAAATTTTGGTATTTTAAAAGATACATAGATATTTATATTTTTATTTAAAAATAATTAAAAAATAATTAGCAATTCTAGTTATTACTATTTTACAAATAGAGTAAACTAAAAGATAACCATAAAAGATTTTTAAACCAACAAAAAATATTAATCCTGGAAGATCCAAATGAAAAAAAAAAAACTTTTAAAAAGCTCAAAACTTTGAGGACCAAATGGTTAACGAAAACAAAAGTAGAAATATAAAATTAGCTTTTGGTATTTCTGTCAAAATTTCAAAATTTTTAGAATATATTTGTTATTGGAATCTTTTAAGATTAGTTTTGCTCATTCCAAAATCTTTGGTAATTTTTTTTAGTTTACTTTTACAAATATAACTAGTTTCTTGTAGGGTGAGTTTGATAAAGTTTTTTAGTCAAGTATTTCTGTTCTCAAAAAGCAAAAATTATCTTTTTGCGTTTGATAACTCAAAAAGTCAAGGAGCTTTTGCTCTCAGTTTTTGAGAGCAGGGGGTGCTTTTGAGAGCCCACGATCCAACAAATTAACATTCTATTTTAATAAAAAATCAATTTTATCCTCAATTAATGATGTTTAATTTTATATTAATGCATCACATCACATATTAACAAAAAGGTCGTTGTAGTAGTTTATTACTTTGAGAGCAACTATCAAATATATTTACCAAACGCAATATAAGTGGCTTCTACTTATTGAGAGCAATTTTGAGTTATTTTACCAAACGATTATCTTGTGATTTTCCGTCAGCCGCTTTTTAAGAGTACAAAGAGCTCAATCGCTTTTTGAGAAACACAGCATTACCAAACCGAGCCGCTTTTTGAGAGCCACAGCATTACCGAATGCGCAGTAAAAAGAATAAATAGATAAATAAAACACTCAGAATTGGAATTAAAAGAGTAGCGATATAAATCCGTTACATGCAAATTAGTGTGTATCTATCTATATATATGGCATGGCATGGCCCATTGTGACGACATTAAAAAAAGGTACAAATAATCCCCACATTTGGAAGGAAAACATTGATCTTGTTGATACACTTGACACATACTACCAATTACAGGAAGATTCATTTTTCATTCATTAAATATAGCCCATTGTAACAGTACAGTAATAAGCCATACTTCATTTCACACAAATATTTATCAATATAATTAATTAATTAACAATAATCTTCTAATTTTGCTCCCTCCTATGTCTCTTGTATTTTCTTCAATTATACGTTGCTCTACTCATTCACATATTTGTGCAATAAAGGTTAAGATTTTGCCGATTGGCACGAAATATGTACCGCAATAAAACACCTATCACTATACGTGGCTCTTCCAATTTTTTGTTTGAGAAAATTCCACGAAGCTTCATAGCACTTCACTCCTACGGACATTGGAAACACACCGTCTATTTTTATTAAACTATTTTTTCCTAATAATAACAAAACCTTATTATTATTATTATTATTATTATTATTATTATTGCTACTATACTATAGTCATAAATTGGTTAAGAAAAACAAACATTATATTAATTATTCAATTCATAATATTTAAGCTTATTTAATCTTCACGATCCCATATACGAACCTTATTATATAGTTAGTTTCATCATTTCATTCTTGTTTATAGTAGTTCTCCTTCATTCTTATCTCTCTCACAAATGCACATTCTAAGTTATTATTCATCACAACAAAGCACTAATAGTACAATGCAGCCCTCCTCCTCTTCTATGGATAATAACAATGATTTGGAGAACAACAATTATGGCAAGGGGGAAGTTGCAAGCAACAACAATAATGGTGGTATTTTTGCAAAGACACCATCAATGGTGGTAAGAAAGAAGACATCATCGGAAGATTCAATCATTGTCAGAAACAATAGTAATGGTCGAATGGAAATGGTTAGGAATTTCGTGACAAATTTGAGGGAGGTGTTTCTTGGAACTAAGCTTGTTGTGCTTTTCCCGGCAGTGCCTTTGGCTGTTGCTGCAGATTTGTATAGCTTTGGGAGGGTAAGCACTCGCCATCCTTTTTTTACATAGTTTTTTTTTTTTTAACCCATTTTATATTATTGTAATAAAAATTTAATTTTTAAGCTATCATTATAGTAGTTATACGAATATTCAATTTTTAACACATTGAAAAAATACACATTGCAATAATAGTAATAAAAAAAACTAATGTGATTGGATAACAGATGTGGACGGTGTAATTTTTACATTGTCCTAATAAACCCAAAATGTTTGTGTATTAAATATTTTTTAATTTTATACCCCAAGTGTCACTTAAAATGGCCTTTTTAATTTTAATATATGACTTAATGACTAGTGTTTTTAATTTTAAGTATATAATTTCCTTCTATGTAGTTTTACTCATGAATATTTAGTTATGTTAAAGAATTTAAAAAATAAAACTAAGATTTAATAATTCTATCTCTTAGTTAAAAATATAAAAGGCAGTTTAGTAGAATAATGTCAAACACAAAAGAATTTCAGATTTAATAATTCTAAAAAGTTATTTGTTGCAATGTATTTGTTCACTTGTTAGTATCTGATTAACTAATTCTACTTTATGTTATTCCATTAATAATATATACCTTTTGTAATTGCAATCATTTATAAATCTCCTATTTTACTTTTATGATAATTTTATTTGCTTACCAAAAATTAACTAATAAGATTAGTCATTATATATTTATATATTATACGAATATTATTTAATTTTATTATTTTTATTATATTTTATATTTTAATGTATATGTATTATATACTATTAACTAATTTTGATGACTGATTTTGATGAACAAATAGTATATTCCATAATTTTATAAGGATAAAAGTTTAACTTAAGATTTTTTTTTTGGAAACTACTAATTCTTTTCTCTCTCTTAATTAAAAATATAAAACGCAGTTTAGTAGAGTAATGTCAAACTCAAATGTCTACATATAGTTAATCACATTTATTTTATTTTATTTTTTTCAAAGGAAAATTTGTTTTTTGTTGAACATGGAAAAAGAATGTATTTTACCTCTGGTATGCTACCCAGATACCCTAAAAAATAAAAATCTCTGGTATCTACCCAGCCCAAATTGTAAACTTAATGGATTTTTCCGATGTAACACATGCATTGAATTTAGATAGGTTGTGAGTTCTGGAAAAAAACATTGAACGAAAAAAAAATACAAAAGATTGGTTGTGAATACCAGATGAAAACAAAAACAAAAGCAAAAACATAGGATGTGAATTGGACTCGTCTGGCCGGTTTAGGCTTGGCCTACTTCAACTTACTGCTTAAACGGGTCTGTTCAGCTACCAAAAACAGAAAGGGTCTGTTCCTAGTCCAAAAAGGTTTTTTTTTCACGATATTCCTCGGCCCGGCAAGCAAATGATTAATTTGTCACCAATCGAAGTTTTATTTAAAAGTTTGTTGTTGGCCATTGAGTTGCTTCATTCATAAAGTGGGATTTAAACTTCGACACTTACTTAAATGGACAAGTAAACTAAAACTTGCCATAATCAAATAATTTTGGGTATCTAATTTCAAGTTTGGCCTATTTAGTATCCAATAGGTTATAGAAGCTAGCTCATTTATTATTTTTTAATAAAACATTTAAAAATAATTCTAGAAAAAATTTAATTTTGGATTAAAACCTTTAAATGCCCACTTTTTTTTATCTAAATTAGTATTGGCTACTTATTAAGGTTTTTATCCTATTTCACAAAGTTTAATTTGATGAAATGATAATGTAAACTTTCTAAGTAATTTAGTTGTATTATTTTTTAGATGAATATTCAATATATAATTATATATTTATGTGTATGTGTATACAATTTTTATGTCTTGTATTAAAACTAATTCTTTTATAAATATACTTTCCTTATATGTTTTTTAATAAGATTTAATTTCATGTATTATCAATATAAAAATGTGTTACACCGATATGGCGATAACAATCATATATTAATACAATAATACATTAGTAAAAGTAATTATTCAAATAATAATCAAAACACATCAAAATTAAACATATACGTATAATATATATTTAAATATGATTTATTGAAAAACAATGTAATGGGTTTTTCTGTGCTATGTAGCCATGGATTTTTGCATTAAGCTTAATTGGACTTGCCCCGCTAGCAGAACGTGTCAGCTTCCTCACTGAGTATGTTTGGCATGACAACTCCTATCTAACCATATTATAAATCATATATTTATTATTTATTATTTATACTCTATAGCTATAATAATGTACTGATTTTATCACTATAAATAAATATATGATTTATGATTCTTGTTATCGTGTTTAATCCCATGAGTTTCACATGTATTTTTTCTAACCACTTTTATTTTTCATTATTCTCAATTCTCAAACTTAATCTCAACATCATCCAGGCAAATTGCTTACTACACTGGTCCAACAGGTACAAGAACTTCAAATTTGAAGTTATTAATTAACACACAATGATCTCTCAAACACAGAAATATATAGCAGCTAATAATTAACTAATGTTGTTGTTCTATTTTCGGAATTTGTTATTATTAGTTGGAGGGCTTCTGAATGCAACATGTGGTAATGCAACGGAGATGATAATTGCATTGTTAGCACTGCGGAAGAACAAAGTGGATGTTGTCAAGTTCTCCCTTTTGGGTTCTATTCTCTCAAACCTTCTTTTGGTTCTTGGTAGTTCACTCCTTTGTGGTGGCTTGGCCAACCTTAAGAGGGAGCAAAGATTTGACAGGGTACAATAATATATAAAGAGATAAATACGCATAAAAGTTCAGTTATTAAATCAGTTACTCATGTCTTGGTTAAGTTAACACATTTTTAATGTGTTCTACTTTAGAATAAACTATCTCTATTATTCTTAAAATTTTAAGTTAACAAAAAAGTGACATTTAATTTTGTTAACAAACAAAATAACACCAAGTTAATTAAAAATGCGATAAAAGTGCAGATTTTTGTCACATGACAAAATATTTACAATCAAATATTTTTATCGTATTTTTAAATAATTGAAGAATATTTTTATGGTTAATAAAATTGAGGGTTATTTTTTTTATTTTTTAAAACTTACGAAATAATATTGGTGTTTACTCCTTATTTTTTTGTACAATAGTTGTTCTCGTATATATTAAATCAATCTTTTTTTCAAAAAAAAAAATGGGTTTCTTACTTAATCAATGATAATTATTATTGTTACAGAAACAAGCAGATGTGAACTCACTGCTATTGTTGCTGGGTTTGCTGTGCCATTTGCTGCCATTACTGTTCAAATACGCATTAGCAGGGGGAAGTTATTCAATTGCCACTTCTACCCTTCAATTGTCAAGAGCAAGTAGTGTTGTCATGCTAATAGCATATATTGCATATATTGTCTTCCAATTAAAAACTCACCGAGTAATATTTGATGCACAAGAGGTGAATTCTTTCTCCCCATTCTGCATAACTTTATTTTGGCTAGTACATACATTATTCAAATTCAAGTTAGAAAAAGGCCAAATTCAGAAACCACCTTATGTTGGGAATGATTTGATGTCTACTACAGGAAGAAGATGAAGAGGAAAAGGCTGTTATAGGATTTTGGAGTTCATTTACATGGTTGGTGGTTATGACATTGGTCATATCTGTGCTATCTGAATATGTTGTGGGAACCATTGAGGTATATATATGATTATTCTGGTAGCTAATTCACTAGGTATGAACTTTTTTTTTTTTTAATACTACCTTAATACATGATCAATCCCTTTGTTTAATTTGTTTTAAATAGGCTGCTTCAGATTCTTGGGGCATTTCGGTTAGCTTCATTAGCTTAATTTTGCTTCCAATTGTTGGGAATGCTGCTGAACATGCCGGTTCAATCATATTTGCTTTTAAGAATAAGTTGGTATGGTTTAATTTTTGCCAGTAATATACATACTATATAGTTTAACAGAAATTTCACTAAGTATCATGCTGAAATTAATTAAATGGGTGCTGATGCTGATGGTTCAATTAATTATCGTGCAGGACATATCTTTGGGTGTGGCTATGGGATCAGCAACTCAAATTTCCATGTTTGTGGTAAGAATGAATTAAAACTATTTGCTTTTTCACAGTGAATATATAACTTAGTGTACAAAGAAAAAATCGTGATGGATTCAGTATTGAAGTATAGAAAATTTTGAAAATTTTGTTGATCTATCTAATAATCGATAATTTCAGGTTCCATTAAGTGTGATTGTTGCATGGATAATGGGCATTCGAATGGATCTGGACTTCAATCTTCTTGATACCGGGTGTCTTGCTTTGGCAATTATTGTTACAGCCTTTACTTTACAGGTAAAACCATATAATTAATATAAACCTATTTTATAATAATATATCAAGGAGGATAATTTACCTTCTAATTTTTAGAGGATATAGAAACAGTTGCCTTAATATTATATGGACAATTTACACAAGAATTTTTTTGTTGTATCTCTTGCAGGATGGAACTTCACATTACTTGAAGGGAGTTGTTCTTACACTATGTTACATTGTAATAGCTGCGTGCTTTTTTGTTCTCAAAACTCCATTTACCGGTAAGTTATATTCCTAGCGTATTCCAATTAGTATGTAAACTATGAAGTGGCTCTTGAATTAACATGGTTTCTGTTATGATACAGACCCTGACATCGAAACTAAAACATCCTATCATGCTATGACAAACTAAAATGGCTTTGTTCCCGGAAGCTAAGAAAAGCTATGTCACCCTATTTGCTTGTAACTGAAGCTCCTCACCTGGATTTGAGAATGAAACCTTTCTACGCTTGGGGAACATATTTGGGCCTCAGTAGCCGAGGCTTTAAGACTAAACATATTTCAATGCTCTCTATAAACTCTTTCTTCGCAATAAGGTTAATTTTACTCTTAGAAAAAGAAATAATAAGGTTAAGATTTTGGATCTTCGGACCCTTTCTCTTTTTTTTTTTTACCCCCACTTATTTTCAATGGATATTACTTTTCATGTAGTTTATTTATGTTTTCCCCTTTCATGTACTTTCATGTAGTTATACTTTACCAAGGAATAAGATTTCCTTTTGAATAGTCAAATTTAAGCACTAGTTCAGTGAATAAAGATTAAAGAATGCTATTTTAATTATTTAAAATTAAAAAAAAGGATTAAATACTACTTTGGTAAATCTGCAACTTTTTTAAGAATATTGTTGTGTACAAATAATCCTGAAGGGTTTATATCTTTAAATATTAGCATATCAAGAATGGTGAAGCAGGGAGACAGGGTGAAGCTTGTGGAAGCTGAAAAAAATTCACTGATATATGTATATGGAATGATAACGGAGTGAACCAACCTCTCTGAACTAGTTACTGCCAATTTACTGATCAGTTATTCTAACTAACTTGGTAACAGACTGAAAAACAGAACAACCAACAAGTGATCATAGCTAATCATAACAGAAAATCTGTTCAATTAAGTGACAGAATCAACAACCTAAATTTCCTGTTAATTTATTTATAGTTTTATAATTTTGTACTTTTACCACATTTTAAACACAATGGGAAGCTTGTCAAAACTGCAAGTGACTCAAAAGTAAAGCAAAAGCGTGGAGAAATAGATAGAAAGTTAAAAACTATATCGAAAAAACTCATTTTATTTAAGATTATAATAAATGTACATACCTAAGCCTATATCCTAAGCCTCAATATAGTTCTGAAATCTAAACGCTCATCTTCTTTGGAAATTCAAAACTTTGACTGATACCGCAAAAGAGCCGAAGAAGAGGAAAATGAACAGAATGAGGACTAACACTGAAAGTCCCACAGATGAAATACCATTGATTTTATCTTCATAGCCAAGAGTCGCAGATAAGTACCCTTTGACAGTGCCATTGTATCTGGGTCCCAAAATTGTAGTTTCCACGTCGCCAAGCTGAGATGTGATTATGCCACGTAGTGTCCACGAAACCGGGCAGATATAATAGAACCAAATCCACCATCCTGGAATCCTCTGAAACAATGGCATGGAGTAAATCGCATCGGAATCCATACAAGAGAAATGTAAAGTTTCATGGTTTGACTTGAGCCAGCAGTAAGATTATTTTGAAAGCAAAGCATTGCTTTACTCACCGATTTTGGCACAAGAAAGCCAGAAAGAAGATTCCACAGAGAATAGAATGCTGAAGAAACAACAGCTGCCAAGTGTTGACTAGGAGTAAATCCAACGGCCATCATGCCGTAAAAGGTGAAGTAGGTGAAGGTTAGGAACATGAACAAGAGATAGAGAAAAAATTTCACTGCAATGAAGAAAATATATTCACTGATCATGAAGAAGGCCAATGTAAAGGGAGAAATATCTACATATGGTAAGTGAAAATATTACCAGCTGTCCTTTCAAAATCGACCATGAAATATGTGATTATACCAAATAGAATAGTCTGAACAGCAATGTATGGTACCTCTATCAGCCCCTGTAAATGAGATTAAGTAAAATATATAAACTTTAACATTGGAAGTAGTTTACGGTATTGTTATGTAATATATATATATATATATATATAATATAATATAATATACCTGGGCGGCAGCATACGCGATTGGAGAGTACATCCCAGCTGCTTTCTCTCTATAAAACACCGTCCTTTCTATAGAAACAATGGGTTGCACAGAAGAAGCATTGTTTACCCCAAGAAACAAGCATGCAGAAAACAGAGCTCCCATAACCACCATAAGATCCTGAGGAGTTGACCTACAGAATAATTAAGACAAGTCTTTCATTATTCGGGTAAGAAGGAATGGACTCATGAAATAAAAACATACAAATTTATCGTCTCATAAAGAGTCATCCTTTGACTATGGATAAGAATTCTAACTTTTGCCCCCTTTGATTTAGTGTTCAAATGTATGACAGCACTCCATTTTACAACAAATGAGAACATAGAGGGCAGTTACCTTTTTGAGCCAACCTTCCAAAATACAGTGCCAAATATCAGAGCACTGATTGTGGTGAAGAATAGCCTCATGGCATTATATGGTGGACTTCTCCAGTACA
>JASCZI010271949.1:28016-44788 GCA_036250425.1 Stylosanthes scabra
TTTTCCAATACTATTAATAATTTCTTAAAAATTCAGTTATTATTATTTACTTACTTATTTCAGTTATTTATAAAAATAAATAAAAGGAAAATAAGTATTATATGATGCTAAATAATAGAAAACTTCCATTATGTTCCTATACTTTCTAGTATTTCTATTTATATTTAATTTTTTAACTTTCAAACGGAATGTAGCGATAATGCATTATTTTTGTGCTCCATCCTATTTTGCATTACATTTATTTTGTACAACTAAATTTAATCAAATTATTTATTTTATGTCAAATAAAAAATTATTTCAATGTCAAATAAAAATTTTATTTCGATATTAATTTTTTATCATTTGACACAAAAAATTCTATATTTAACATAAAAATAAATAATTTATTAGCCAAAATAGATCATATAGCATTACCGTTTTCATTGCTATGTTTTCTTTTTTTTTTTTTCTTCTCATTCCTAATACAAGCTCATGAGGGTATTATTTTCCGTCATTATAGAACAAAGCTATGTTCATTTTAGTTGTTGATCTCAATTACAAAATTATCATGAAATATATACAGGATTAGAATTAACTATTAAAATTAATGAATTATGATACATCATGAAGCGCATCAAAATGCATTCTGGAATTAGTACGTTGCTCTTTAATTTTCATAATCTTCTGGTTATTTTTATAGAATCTATGTGTTATGTATAATAATTTCTACCAATATATTACATATTTATATGTATACAAAAAATCATGTTAGTCTATAAGCACAAAATACTTAAGACAGAGTTTGATTACGTGTATGAAACAAATAATAAAATTTTACGGAATTTAATTAACTTAATATAAATGCACGGGAATGTATTCCCTCTATTTATTTATTTTTTATTTTTTATTTTTTTTTGTTGATTGTTGTGGTAAAATATAATCTTTTACCATATATTTTTTAAGTGGGATCAATAATAAATATATGAAAGAAAATATTTAATAATAAAATATTGCACTTAACAAATATTTGAGAAAAATGAAATTGAGAAGATGCATTTTTCCTAAATACGCAAATAGATAGTACTTTTCCAGGGAGTTTGAATAAATTTCTAATAAGCTTATAATGAGCTATACGTTCTACCCCCACTTAACAAAATAAATAAACAAGGGTTGGTCCTGAGCCAACTCCCTACCCGTCCTTATTATAAATAAACAAGGGTTTCGTATTTATATTTTTTCAATGGCACTTAGCTAACTGTAACAGAGCCACGCTGTAAAGACCAGGCCCGTAATGGACATTAAACAACAAAACGAAGTCGTTACCCCTCTTCTACATGAACCCTTCGAAATTAGGATTTTGTACCTCTAAAGGTATTGACTTTCGTTTTGCTATTTACGTCCTCCCGCAAGCAATGTGTCCAAGATTTCTACTATATCATCAAACTTCAAGGGTGCTTCATAAACCTCAACAACAAAGAGCGTTTGAAATACACTTCACAGTATTTGATCACCATTCACCACTCTTATACTAAACCACTTCATTTGAAGTAATTCCAAATCCAAGAATTATATTTCTTTGAGTGGTTAATATAACTCTTTGGTATCCTTACCAATCATATTGTGTCACAAGACTCACTAAAAAAAGGAGATACACAACTCTCCTTTCAGAAATTAGAGTTGAAACAAAATTTTGAGAACTCTCTAAGAAGACGCAAAGGATAGAAACGAAGATCTATGAATCAAATTGTAAATATCTCCCACATTGTGTGTCAAAACACTCAAATTTATATGACAACTCAAGAATGGATAGACTATTGTAATTTCTGAAATGTAATTTCAAACACCTATTTATAGCAATCCCATACTGTTAGAATGTTGCTAGATAGGTGGATTGAGCATTTATCATTTATATCAGAACTAGTCATTACAGGTTTTCTCAAAAGAACCGAATATGTACTTAGTCATTGTAAGAAATATTTCAAATTTCAAATGATAGAATGGATATTATAAGTTTGGAATCGATTCTCTGGGTATACCTGCTTTTGCAATTACTTGAACAAATTTGCTTTGAATAAATTTGGCTTGAATAATGTAAAAACAAGTAAATCAACGCGAATAAGAACCAATATTTTGGGTTATGTAGCAAACCCATGCCCAATTATCACTGTTGAGACTGTAGTACCCCACTACCCCTGTCAACTATTGAGCCACAAACAGGTCCCTATATTTCCAAGCTTTCACATAAAGTAAAATCAAAATCAAAATCAAAATTAAGATATAAGGATACCTTCGTTCAATCTTTATAGCCTGAAGTGTAAAAACTATACAAACATTAACCCAAAAAAGGGCACAATCCAACATAACTACTATATACTGAACTTCCTAAAAATGCTAAAGTAGTGCAATAAGCATTGCCTTCTAATATGACACACTACAGCACAAAAACATACCATGATGACTTCCTTTTGAAACATCCATTCAAAACTCAAAATTATATAGGATGGAAGGTTGGAAATCATGACATGCAAAAGTGAAATGCCCTATTGAAAACTAGTAGTTTTTCTCCTTTATCTAGCTATTGAGTAAATGATCAAATTGGTCCCACAAATTTCACTTGTTAGTCAAAATTAGTTTTCTAAATCAAATTGGTCTTTGAAATTTACCAAATCCAATCACATTCGTCCCTATCCAGAGTGATTTGGGAGACCAACATCATCGACATTGGTAAATTTGGAGGATCAATTTGATTTTTAGTGAAAATTTAGGAGACCAATACAAACATTTAGCCATTATCTATAGTTATAAAGTGAAAGAAAAGCTTTTTTTTTTAAGGTATAAAAAAATGCTCCTTTCTCTCATTATAACAATAGACAATTTATAGACAACTAACTTGTCAAAATAGCATTTCTCCATCAAAAAAATCATTGACAAGAAAACATCAAAATAGTCAATGTACTAAAAAAGGGACTGACTTCACCATTCAATGTTTATTCTTAGTGCAGCGAGTCAATTTCCAGTTGGTCTTTTCCGATTTTGATTTCTTCTTCTTGGATAGGAATGCTTCGTCATCTGATTCATCGCTGTCATCTCCCTTCTTCTTACCACGTTTCTTCTCGGCTACTCCACAAATCACAATTTTGCTCTCATCTTTCTCCTCTACCGGCTCAGATGTCTCCTTGGGCTTCCATATGAACAGAGATCTGAATAACAAATCATAATCAGAACACCATGGTTTTACAGCTTTTTCACACATTATTGGTAACACTAATGATCTTATATCATTAACAGAAAATATTAGATCAAATTATGCATGTACTATGTCAGAATTGGTTATAGTAACACAGATTCAACGTTCATAATAATATTATGGTCCTAAAGGCAATTGTCAAAGATCAGTTAGGGTCTATTTGGTTTCTATTTTCATTTTCAATGTTTTCTGCTGGCACAATTTTGTTATTTTGTTCTAAAGTGAAAACAACAATTGTATTTCCTGTTTTCACTTTATTTTAAAAAAATTCCCCGAAAACAAAGAATACCATAAATGTAAACAAAAAATAAAAACAAAAACCACACAGGTCCTTTCAAATCATAGAGGGCCTTCAAAATTTCTATGATGACATTGAAAAACTAAACAGCCAAAAGGTTTAATGAACATGAAGTTTGTCATGGATAAAATGTAGGGGAAAAAATTGCAAGAATCATCATCCAGTTTTCTAGGACTGAATAAAAGATAACTCTAATTTCTAACCTCGAACTTCCAGATGCCAGGATATCATCTCGAGGGTGTAACTTATTCACTGGAGTGATGGTTGTGATGTTTGGATCCATGACTTCAGCTACCAATTGTCCGGTACTAGTATCTATAAAATCAATGGGATGTAGGGCAGATCCATTATAGTTCTCGCTTATATAACGACCAATGACGGCAAGTGATTCCGATGGATCCTGCAATTACATACATGACATTATCCCTAAGCAACTTAAAAAATAAAAAAATTAAACCATTATAAACAACTAGAACAAACTTTAACTTTCAAAAAATTAATAATACCTTTGGATCCCATTCAGCTTTAAAAGGGGTCAAATAGCGATTGAAATCATTACTGTGAACAATTTCTCGGCTGGGGGAGTCCATATTTCCAAAGATTGAATCCCAAATACGAAGACGGTTGTCCTGTGATGTAGTAAGAATTTTGCACCCAGATACTGGAGAGAAATAGGCTGAGTTGACTACACCGCGGTGCTTAAGTTCATAAATGGATGATTTTGGGACTATTCGACGAATATCCCAAATACGAGCCTAAAAAGAGAAGCCATTACATGATTCAAATGCTAATATATATGCAGTGAGCACTGTGCATCAGATGTACATTTTTTAATTGAATAACTTTTGTATGGACAAGAGTAAGAACTCACAAAATGATCGTTTCCACAACTTAACAGGAGGTCTGGCTGAACTGGGTTGCAATGGAGACCAACTACCTTATGACCTTTTTTATGGATCAAAATTGCATCACTCGTCTTGTGGTTGGTGCGAGTGTCAACCCTATAAATGCCACAGGTGGCTACTGATTAAAGAAACATGCTACAGATTAAAGGCAACAATTTCTTATGCCCTAATCAAGAAAAAATGATGACATCATAATAGAAATAGAAAACTTTCATATTATGAACAAAACTAAGATTTTGGTGGATGCAAACATCAAGTGCTTATTAAAAACGTTATGAAGAAGTCATAACAATAGATTTCCATGTGATGTACACATTCATTAAGGTGATACTAGTGGCTAACAAGAATCAATATCTCTTCAATAAACAACTAAACATTAAACTTTTAGGATATAAAAGACTAACCCATGTTACTTACATGTGAAGAAAGCCAAAGCTATCAGCAGCCAGCACAAGACCCTTTTCAAAGTTAATATCCATTCCATAGAGCATTTTCCAAGTGTTTGGACCCTAATCAAAACATCATATACATAAATTTTTTTGGTTGAAAATAGATAATAAAAAACTTTTAGGGAAGCTTCAATGAATTGCCATTTTCACCTTTTTTTTTCCCCTACCACCCTTCTTTTTCCTTTCCAAAACAACCCAAAAGTAAAATCAAAGTAGAAACAAAGTTGGCACAAGCCTACAATCATTCCAATTAAGAGCAAATAACTCAGGCAGGACAAACAAAACCCACAATCAGCAAAGTGAAACTGTGATCTAACACGATGTTGCAACTGGAAAATCAAGGTAAGTGAAAATTAATCATGATAGGTTTGTATGTCTGACAACAAAGAAATTAATTTCACAAATATAATACATTGATAACATCAAATTAGTCAAGAAGTTAAACCAGACATATGTTCACAGGGAAGTCCAAAAAATCAGAAATGAAAAATGTTACCTGCCATCCATCAGGGTTCAAATTCAACGGATAAGATGATATTCCAGTCTCCACATCAGAATAACTAATTGTTCCATCTGAGGATGCAGAATAGATCATGCAATCATTTCTAGGATCAAACCTATGAAATTTTCCATTTTGAGAATCACATTCTGCTTTCACAGATACACATAAATGCAAAAATTAAGGTAACAAAAATATTTTAAGGAGGTCAAGATTTTTGCTAAAGCAACTTACTTCATATTATTCAGAATACAAGAATGTATGTTCCCATAGACCATCCTCTCATGTACTTTCTGAAAATCCCAAACTCCAAGTTGTCCTTTCTTTTAGGGTCAAAGCAGGAAAAGGGAAATCAGTGGCGTTTTAAACAGAAAACTAATCTGGACTAACATAATGAATATGTAAGTTATTATAATTACCTTATCTCCGGATAAAAGGATGTTATTTTTTGTGGGGTGGAACTCCAAACATGTTACACGTCTACTGTGATATCTAATAACAGCACAGTTCACCTGATCTGGGATGACATATTTGGGCTTGATCTATTGCATGACGCATATGACGAAGAAAATCTTGTAAGACACGGTTGTGTAATATAAATAACCAGAACAACAAAAACACATTCATGTAAAATTACTAGAAAAACCCAGTGATTCATCTCAACCTTGTAAACTTAATAGAATCCTACAATGGCTAACTAAGCAGATGGACTCAAGACTAACAGCTCCAGTTCTTCTTATTGAATATTAAAAATAAAAAGTAAAATTAAAAGAATAGCTTAGACTTACCAACGGAACTGAAGGTTTTAGCTGGCGTTCGAACACATACTCCAATGGTTTACATGTCCTTTTGCGAGGTGCTGGAACAACTCCATATTCGGTGGTTACCCGGTGAGGGCAAGTCAAAGTGGTATGTCCTTCAATTCAAAAGATCACAGCCAATAAAGAACATTAACAAAGAAGTACAAATATATTGAACAAGCTAACAAGTTGTTATCATGCCAGACTGGAACTGGAAACAATCTCACAAAAATGAGTATACTAATAAATGAATATCAAGGACAAAACATTCTTTAAAAGATCAAAACTTTTAACGTAAAGTATCCTCTACATATATGAATAGCTCAGTGCTCACTCATACTCTTTGAAGTATAAGGTGGCACCATACATGTTATATTCCTGATGATGTTACTATGTACAATAAATACTTTTCTTGATTAAAACTTAAGAACACCAACAACAAAAATAGAACCCCCCCCCCCCTCTTCTTTCTTTTTTACCTTTTTCCTTTCTTAAAAAGAAAAAAGGCATTTTGATGCATTTTGGCAATCACTATAAGTGTAAGCATTCCATGACCATATTCACTATCACTATAACTGCATTTTAGTATTAAAGAAATTAAAACAAAGGAGTAACTAAAAAGAACAACAATACAAAACAATGAGCAGCATATAAGAGTTACTAATATGTTACTTACTAACCAGGCATTTTACAGAGAAAGCAAGGCTTCATAGGGCAATCAATATAAGTAGCACCCTTGAACCCTGCTTCATGCCCAGGCTTCTTACACACCTATAAAACAATCACTACTACTACTTCACAACATTACAACAAGAAAAAAAAAAAAGAAAGAAAGAAAGAAAAGAAAAAGAAACCAACATCATGAACTTAAAATAAGATAAAAAAAAATTAAACCTTGCAAACTTTTTTGAGAGAGATAGTGATCGGTGCTTTCCCTTTCCTCTTGCATTCCAAACCCACTTCCAATCTCTCCGCGTTCCCATTCCCAGCAACATTAACATCATCTTCTTCTTCTTCTTCTTCTTCTTCGTGTAATGCTTCTGGTCCTTCCTCTTCTTCTGAAGAACTGTGTTCAGTGTCAGAGTCCCTCTCGATGATAACCTTGGGGAAGAACGCTTTTCTTGTGATGGGTGCCATTGGCGGTTGAGTAAAAGGAACAACCTATTTTTCTATTGTTTGGTGTGCGTGGTGGAAAGCGGGAAAACAAACAGAGTTATAGACACGAGACAGAGAGAGAGAGAGAGAGAATGAGAATGAAGGGTTTTTTATTTCTGAAGCCTTTGAGAGAAGAGTAGAAGACACAAAGAGGGGGTATAGGGACTTGGTTTTGGAGTAATACACGTCACGCTTTAAGTAAATTACGGAAATGCCCACACGATTCTTGTCCGTCATCAGTGTCTTGTCCATCTCTTCAACTCTTCCTTCGCCTAAGAAAGGACAAATACGGAAACTACGCTACTGCTCGGTTGAAAGGGGAAGTTCGTAAGATCAGGTAAGGATTCGGATAAATTATAGAAAAATTATTCTGTATGCCACCAAAAAGGAAAACAATACCGTACTTCGCTACATAGAAGTTTGCAAGTAAGCTTTTGTAATTTTGTGATGAAGGAAATGATGAAAATCTCCTAGCTGATGATTGTGCAATCCCGTTACGAGACAGCTCCAAAATAGTTAAGTGAATTCGGCTACAGTTTATGGCTTAACGAGTGAGTGAGCTAAGGGCGATGTGGTTTGTTAACGATGAATGGTATAGTTAGGGTATCAATATTACGGGTTCGCTTTCGTGGTACGGGGGTATGTCTCTGACGGTGCTGCGAATGGTGGTGGAGGGTCGTAGATGATAAATGGTGCATATGGTATGTTGTTAGGTATTGGGGAACATTCTAGGGCTGAAATTTACGATCTGATATCAAGGAAAAAGGTGTTTCACCTTGCTTCACCTTGCTTCTGCTTCTAAGGGTCATCTACGAGTAACTCTTGCGGAAGCCTCGTGCGAAAAAGGCTACACACACATGTTTCCCAAGGCTTTTCAAACTGCTTGGTGCCTACATCGATGACTTCAACCTCGACTCTCTGATCTCGTTAAAAGATAAGTTTGTCGAGCTAGCGCATAATTACTCGAGATGGAGAAGAGGGTAATGGAGCTGAGGATGCACAAGATGAGTTGAAGGAGGAAGTTCTACAACTTGAGAAGCGCCATCAAGACAAGGCCGACTCTGGCAGCTCTACCATGGCTTAAGAGTAGTCATCATCATCAACAACAACCTTTTGCGTCCCCATGCCCTCACCACATCACTTTACAACTTACCTCGGCTAGCCTGCACTAGTTTACTTTGTTGTTTTTCGAATAATTGGTTTTGTAGTTTCCCGTGTATCATTGCGTCTGTGTTTTGTCTCCTCGCACTATGTTACATGATTATATGCTAGGCACTAGAAGTCCCTAATTGCGTGTCTCGTGTAATGCTTCGTGTTACCATTGTCTACCATACGATCAAGGATACACTCCATGGAATCCTCCACCCTACCTAGACCATGCTCATCGATACAACGCATACCAATCAAATGGATATGGTAATACATGTTATGGATATGAAGATCCTTTACCACAATACCCACTTCTCAAAATGGCATCGAAGAAGCTATTCAGTTGTTCTGTCAGGAAAGGAAAGAGCTTTGGGAAGCCCAAAAACGAATTGACGATCAAGTGACCACCTTACAACTAAGTGTAATTTGTTTTGTGATCCAATCCGCAAATAGCAACTTCAACACTTCCTCAATCGCCTCCCAACCGTTAAACTATGGAGATATCCCCTCTCAACCACCCTTAAACTTAAGGGGAAGTATTGGTACTTTGTTTCTATGCGCCCACCAAGAAGGAAGAGAGAACACACTGCTAAATGAAGAGGTGTTGAATTCTTAATTATGAAGAAGTGCATGATTACTCATGAGAGCAGTTCTAGGCGTTGCAAACAAGTTAGGTTTGAGATTTCCTTGTCGTTGTGAAAACAAGAGAGATCGTTGTAGAGGAACCCAAACCAATTATGCATTCGAAGTCAGAACGATCCTGTCAACAAAGATGTGTCATAGAGTTTGTAACCAAATTAAAATATCGAGTACAAAACTCGGGTCGTTCTTCCTAGGAGTTGAATTGTCGTGGTTCAATTATGGTTGTGAAAATATTGGGGGTTGCAATTGTGTGAGATGGTGAAAATTGCAAAAATAAGAGATGACTTGGTCTGCAAGTAATAAAGGTACTTGGTCTTGAGTTGAAGTATAATGTGTCCCTATGATCACCACTAATCCCAATTATGAATGGTTGTCAAGTAAGACACTAAGCCCACTCTGTCTAATGGTCGAGTGGGTGGAATTAACCCCCTGTTCCGAATGTCCCAGGCAACTCACTAGTGCGAAGGTCCTAGGTCCTTGGAACTCGAATAATCCATCAAGTTCACCTCATTAAGGACTCAATCATCAATAGCAAAAGCCTAGCGTTAACAGAACAGTGTTAACTGAGTCTTAACCCATTCTTGTCCTTACCCATTAAGATCATCCACACTTCAACCCATGACTAAGACACAAGAACACTACTCCATAGCTATAAGAAACAAAATATCAAACACTTGGTAGGCATAGTAAAAAGGCATGGTAAAAACTATGAAAATGAGCAATTAAAGATGATCAACAAAGTAAATCAACAAGAGAATCAACAATTATAACTACTAGAACCATAAAATGGCAAGAGATCATAGAATCAAACAAAGTTCAACAATCTAAAAAATAAGAACAATAGTAAAAAGAACTATAAGAGTAATAAAGATGATCAATTGAAACAAACAAGTAAAGGATTCATTAACCAAGAAAGAAATATTCACAAACAAGTATTAAAGCAACTAATAACAGAAAGAGTTTGGTTGGTGATGGTTGAAAAAAAAAGGAAGAACAATAAAAGAAACTAAGAGAAAATGAGAGAGATTGAAACTCTTCCAAAAACTCTCTAAAATCTACCAAAAACTACAAATGATCCTAATGGTGAATTGTGTCTCGTGTCTTAGCTGTTTCCCCTCATATAGGTTGAATTGGGCCTTCAAAAAGGGTCGGGGCCTGGCCCGGAGACTTGAAATTCCAATTTTAGCCTTCCTTTAAATTCTGCCTGACGCTATCGTGCGGTCGCACGGTGGAGAGCGCGCGGTCGCGTGGTTAACGTTGACGCCAGGTTTTGACTACCCATCGTGGGGTTGCGAGAGGTGGGCTGTTCGAGCGCACGGTGTGGACAAGGTCTAGTCAATTATTTCCCAGGGCTCCGTGCGGTTGCGCAGTGCTTCATTTCTCTCTTTTTAGCTTTCCTCTTGTCTATCCTTGCTTCCCATGTTCTTCTTAGCCTTCCTCATGCTTTTCTCTATTCCTATGAGTCTGAAATATACTAGCAAACATATCAACGTATCAAGTGGGATGAGAATTTATGAATTTTTGGGTATTTTGGAGGCTAATTTAACATATTATCATTTAGGGGAATATTTTTGCAAAGGATAAAAATCATGGTCATTCACTAGCAATTGTGTGAAAATGTATTGACAAACATCCTAAATTTAACCTAAATTTCATCATCAAAAATCAGTTCATCAAGTGCCTAGAAGAAGTTGAAGAGAAAAGCGAAGATCAAGAAGCGAAAGATGTTGATTAAGGGGTGGAAGGTAAGGATAAAGAGCTGATAGCGGCTCCCGAGACCAGTTCGAAATTCCTTAAAATTCAAAACAGGTGTTCATCGCAGAAAGCTCTGAACCAACTTACGGGAACCACAATCAAATTTAGAAAAGTGTCACATGATGCAACCAGTTAAAAAATATCGAGTACTGGACTCTGGTGGTTCTCCCTGGGAATTGAAAACAATGGTTCGCGTTTGATTGAGAAAAGTTTGGAGTTGCAATTGTTGGTTTGGGAACAGAGAGTAGAGAAACAGAATAAGATTGCAATATAATAAAGAGTGTTCGACCATGGATTGAAATATCATGCGTCCCTATGATCACCACTGATCCCAGTTTAGATGGACTGTTACTTAAAGGAAACTAGCTACTACTGTCTAATGGTCAAGTGGTGGAGTTAGCCCCTATCCGAATGTCCTAGATATACTCAATAACGTAAGACCAAGGTATTCGGTGAACTCGAATAACTCATCAAATTCATGTGATTAAGGTATTTCCGTTATTGGCAGGGATGTTGATAAACCCCATTTCGATGGGTTATTTCATATCATAAATTGACTAAGTATCAACCTCTCACCACTTAAATATTAGCAAAATAGGCTTGTTTGCGTTTAATCGTTCCTTAGGGCTATAAATGTAATTATCTGCTATTTTAGCCAACTTTTTCTGTGTTTTAAACCGTTTCCCCTTTCCGCACGATGCCTTGATGTGTGCGTTCAAGTGTTTCAGGCTTTAACAGGCAAAGTTCGGAGCGAAAGTGGCACTACAAAAAACGCGCGGAATTGCGGGAGTTTTTTTCCCTATTTGTGGCGGTTTTTAAACGAATAGCGGGATTTTAAAAAACTCCCGCAAAATGCAGTCCTGCTATATAATTGCAGGGGTTTTTCGGAAAGCCCTAGTACCTAAAAATGAATAGCGGGGGTTTCAAAAATCTCACAATTTGCGGGGGTTTTAATGATTTGCGGGAGTTTTAATTGATCACTTTTTAGCTTGTGCATTTTCTGATTGTGGGATTTTCAAAACCGTCGCAGAATGAGTATGTTATCAAAAAAATATATAAATATTTAAAAGCAATAAAAAACCATAATGCAACCTAAGAAATATATTTATATTCTACATTAAATTTAAGCATTAAAAAAATTGTAAATTCAGAAAATAAATATTAATATGAATAAAAAGACAAGTAAAAATAAGTACAAATTTATAACATAATAAAACCATAATGTCATGTTCAATAGTAACTATTATATGTATTCAAACGCAAAAGTGGAATGTAATTAACAATCAAGGAATCCCTAAGCACTATTAATAATGTTCACTATTCCAAATAGTGTAATAGAAATGCACAACAAAATAGTCAACTAATTTTTAAAGATAAAATTAAGCATTGTCTTCACGATTTTCATTACTTCCCCCCGATGATCTTCTTGCCGTTGTTGGTGTGTCAGGTTCACTATCAACATCAGATACCTAAAATAAATTATGAGAGAATATTAACATAAGAAGAATAAATCGCAAATGGAAGACAGTCAAGACATTAGCAAAACTATAACAAGGGAAACACATGACTACAATTCAATCTCCAAAAATTATGCTACTACAGCTTACAAATATGACTACAATCTGTAAAATAACTTCATCTTTCTCTCTACTTAAATTATGGAGAATAGATTTTGTAAGACTCTTCAGCATCTTTTTTAATTTAAACTCATCCAGGGTACCAATAAACATACTGCAACACACCAACAGTCTACAACAATAACCAGCTGAGCTAAAATTGCATGAATCTCAGTCCAAATTCACACACACGCATGGAACTAAAAATAACTATAACCATCTATCCATGTTCTTATGTATACCCTCTTTCTATTTAACACCCCAATACAGTAATCCCTCAGTTGTATTAAGCAAAATTACAACCCTATTTTACCTTCCACCTAAACTCAAGGCAATATTTAGTTCTTTCAACCATGAATACACAAACAATGATTATTTATTTAAGAATATAATAAGTAATTTATTATTTATTTAAGAATATAAGAAGTAACTTACCTGTGCATTGCAGCCAAGAATACCAGCAAACTCACAAGGAATGCATCCTTCTTTTGAAAGGAAATAAGCCTTTAGGGCAGTTAACAAACGTTTGTGTTCACCATGGCAACATTTGTTAGAAGAAACTAAAGTTGAACAGCTGGCGAATTGATTAGAACGATGACCAGCATTCCTAAGAGTATTAGTAGGCGTTGCTCCTATACCCATGCACCGCACCCTCCCGGAATGCTCTTCCCCAAGAACTTTATCAACAGCATCAGTAACAGATGGTACAGATTCATCTAGATTATTTTCAGCCATAGCCATTTCAATTTTTTTCTACAAGTGAGATGCAAATGAGTATTGTTAAACTAAAAAGTCTTTACTATTTGAAAACATCTCAAGTTACAATTTCTGAAAACTAATTAGTAACAATAATGTGTTGGCACATACCGCTATAGCTCTTGCCTCATCAGTTACAAATGAACCATCTTTCTTCTTATGAGTTTCTATGTATATTTCTCCGCGGCTAGCCTTTCGTTCGATTGCTAAAAACTATATAACATAAAACCAAATATATGTAAAATGTCAATGAAAATTAAAAAAAATGCTACGAGCTTTAAAAAATTGAATAGATTGTCATACTATTTCATTTCTCTTCCTTGCATATGGTTTTGAACCACTAGTATGTGGAATTGTTTGCTTTTTCCGAGCTTCTTTGTTTTTCCTACACATCTCCTATCGAAAGGAAAAAAACAAGATTAATAATGATATTTTACTAACTGTAATTAAAATAAGATAAACTTCTTACCAGTGTGGCAGGGTCTAGGTGATGAAACCCGTTCCGACGGATTATTTCACTGCTTTAATTGATTAATTGTTACCTCTTCATCGCCTAAACACTAGCAAAATAGGTCAAATTGCACTTAGTAGTTCCTTAGGGCTGTAATTGTAATATCTGCTATTTCGGCCAATATTTACTGTGTTTTGAACTGTTTCCCGTTCCACACGATGCCTTGATGTGTGCGCTTAAGTGTTTCAGGATATAACAGGCGGAGTTCGGAGCGGAGGTGGCCAGAGAGAGTGAAAGGAACGAAAGGATCGCAACGAAACCTAGAAGGCCACTGCTGGACCAGATGCGTATGCAACAGTGGAGCCATGCGTACGCATCATATACATGGGAGGCATGCCCAAAAGGCTGTTTCGGCACAGATGCGTACGCATTCAGAGCTTCTATGCGTACGCATCAGTGGTTTTCAGCATCTATAAATAGAGGAGCCTTTCACCATTTCAAGGGAGCCCACTTCCACATTTTAGCTTAGTTTTTAGGGTTCCATTTTAGGTTTTATTGTCCATTCACTAGCCAGACTTTTTATTTTTATTACTTGTTCGTTTATACTACTGTTACTCTGTCGAACTTCGATTTCAATCAATTTATTTTACCATTATTCTGTCCGTTTATTTTCCTGCAACCCGCGATTTTTACATACTGTTATACTGCCGATTTATTTCTTGCTTTTATGATTTTCGCAATTAGTGAGTAGAGTCCTATAGTGTCTCGGCCGTGAGGTGAGATGTGTAAATGACCAGAGCTGCGAGTCCCCAATGGATCAGAGGGGAAGGAACGGGTTAAGCCCGTAATGCTATCCGTAAGACACCCCTGCTAGCATAGTGGTAGTTCCTTACCATACGTGGTTCGCCACGGTGACAACAAGCACAAGTGCTTGGGGACCTGGTGATAGCAGGTTTGACCCGGTGACAGCGGGGACCCTATAGAGTTTGTCAGTCCTGGGCATATATCAGAGACTCCATCTTCAGCTTAGATAAGCGCAAGAGGTCCTGGTGACAACACGATTGTACCGGTGACAACGGGTACTCTTGGGAGTCGGGGGCTGAATCATGAACTCCAAGCAACACCTGCACCTATGTGAGTTGGACTCGGTATTGTGGGTTCGTTTCCACACAGCTAGTTAGTCAAGGATGTGCAGAGGTTCCTCCTAGGGGGTGTATAATCGATCCGGGACATAGCAGCAATGATAGCGATGCACGGTATTTCAACACACGGCCGGGATACTCCTTTTATTATCAGAACCTTTACCGCTTTTTACTGTTTTTAACTGCTTTAAACTACTCTCAATTACTTTCAACTGCTTTCAACCTACGTACTGCTTTCAAACAAACTCAACTGCAACCAACACCAATCAAAACAAACTTTCCCTTTCGCTTCCTGAGCAGAACGACCTGAGTCCCATACTCGGTATTTTGGTTGCACCCTGTGATACCTCTTTTTAAAACGTCCCGACGCAGCCCGTGAGGGGAGCGGTGCTTTCAACTACAACGACGAAAGCATCCCCACCCGAGCGGGCGTGTCACGTTTTTCGCGCCGTTGCCGGGGAAGCGAAGTATTTGTTTGTTTTTTATTGTCTATGAATACTATACATACTGTTTTTATTTTTCTTTTTGAATTGTTATTTGTATGTTAAGGTCACATTCGGATCCTAGTTCGCTATTGTTTGATCCTGAAATCGAACGAACTTTACGCCGAACAAGGCAAGCCAGGTGTAAAACCCCGTCTTTCTGCTATTCCCGTTTCTGACAGAAACGTGTGAACCACCTTGCTTTTGTGCTGTTGATGGATGAATGGCATGTTTAAGGGTCTTGGATACCCTAGATGTGTGTGCTATGGAATTCGTTTCCATTATGTGCTTGTTTCAGTGAATTTCTGTTTTTAGCGACAGTGCGCTGTTCGGCGACGGTTTGACCGTTTCGGCCGCTTTTATAACGAGCGGAGGATATTGACGGAAGAATATCTCCAACGAAAATTATAATTTCCTAGATGAGCCGAGTTGGTAGCTCAAGGGTGGCGAAATTCTTGATGTGAACTTCATACCGTTTTAGCGATGCTAGTTTTCGTCGTGAAACGTCCGGTCGTGATTTCGGTAAAATGTGAAATACGAAGGAATATAGCGCGACACTATAATACGTCTCTGGACCTTAGTCGCCCCGTAAAAGTTGAGACGTAAAAGCCAAGAATGCCCTATAATATTTTATGACACCTTCTAGTTTTTCTTTCTCTTGCTTTTTGCTTTTTGAGACACCTTTTTGAAAAGGCTTCTCTCTCATTGGTTGCATGGCTTAGGAACATGCAAAAGCTTCCATTTGATTCTTTCTATATCACCTTTATCCTTATTATAATATTTCTTTACCACCTTTACCATATTATATCATTTTTATTTTATCATTACCCCACAAAATTAACTACATTCTTCATAACAAAAATGAAACAAAACTTGCCCTTGCTTGTTGCACACTATGACCATGGCTTCCCTCCCCCTTTTTCACTAAGTTACTTGATTCATTTTAATCATATTAACCACACTTAACTTCATTTTACCATTCACTTAATCTTCATACAAAAATTCTACCAAAAACAACTCCACAAATCCTCTAACCTCTCACATCATATTCAAAACTCTCTCTCTCTATATTCATCATCCATTTCAGATTTCTTACACATAAAAACACCAAAAACACTTTCTCTCTCTTGCTTATTAAGATCAAACACCTCTTTTCACCAAGAACACTTTGAATGTTTATATGAACATGATGAACATCAAAGTCTAGATTCTCATACAAACACCATCATATCATACATCAATCTTCTTCTCTCATCTTCCTCTTCATCACTATCATATTAGAAATAGCAAGAACAAGCTCCTACTCTTCCTTCTTGCTTCACCCGAATCCATCATCATCATACCTTCAAGGTTTTTCTTCAACAACAAGCTTGCTCCTTCCAAGCTCTTGTCCGTAGCTTCATCACTCCTTTCCTTCTTCATTTTCGTTGGTTTAATAGAGGTAAGT